>MQTX01000436.1:27102-69868 GCA_009735665.1 Angiostrongylus cantonensis | reverse complement strand
ACAATCTTCGTCGTTCACGCGCCAACATAAAACTATGACGAAGGAAAAGTAAAAAAAATAAAAAAAATAAAAATAAAATTAAAAATAAATTTAAAAAAATAAAAAAAATAAAAAAAATAAAAAATAAAAAAAATACAGCTATGTACAAATAAAATACAGCTATGCACATGAGACCTTCAGGAAAATTAGGATTACATAGTGACGAATCTACGTCTTCAGGTTCTTTCTCTTAATACCCGAAACGTTTGGTTCTTTGGAATTCAGCTTTGTGGTTTTGCTGACGGGCTTCTTGGCGTAGTTTCTTGTGGCTGACTTCTGGCCAATATGCTGAAAACCCGGTCTCCGCTACAATACTGAAGCATCTTCGCACAGAATTATAATGGAAATTAGTTGTTCATGGAGTACTTGGAGAAGGATGTTCCGATGGAAATAGTGGCCAGAGTACGCGAACAGAAGACTGACGTTGCGAGAAAGCATATATGGCATGCTTCTCGTATGAAGCGACTGCCAACGAACTCAAACACTGAATTTTTCAAGTGTTTTCTATACGATTAGAGTCTTCCGAAAGCATTGAATTTACTGAGTTAAGCTGCGTCCATATCCCGTCCTGGCCAAAGGGAACGCCGCTCGCTTGCACGTAGCCACGCCCACGAGCAGTGCCATCTTGCCCCGACGACGCCTAGGATATTGGCGTCGCCAACTCTATTATTGATTCCCTACCGCTCAATCCCTTCTTGCCGATTCAGAGAATCTGTATGATGATCAAATGAAAAAACACACCTTTTTTTTTACGTGCCTTCCATGGGGAAGAATAGCTGATTAGAGTTGAGAGGTTGATAACATACATGGTTGATAATAGCACCAACAAACATCAAAAATCGATGTGAGGTTATGAGGCGAGATTAGGTATTCATGGTATTCCTGGGATAAACGATGGGCCATATTTATAGCGGATATGGCGACGTGTCATTTGGAACGCCCAGCAAATATTTCAGTACGGAGTTTATGTCAACCAAGCTTGTTCAGTATCAGTTTGTTTCGATGTTTCTATGTCTTGGTTCACTGACATGCTTCTGATTTTTGTATTAAGATTGCTGATAGTAATTTCACCGGTAATGTACTAGAATTTTCTAAATATCAACACTCTTAGCTTATTATTTACTGCGTCCACTGATCTCCTTCAAATTAGGGATCTCGAGCCGGTTAGTTGCGAGGCTACGTGGCGCGTCCCCAGGTGGCGGATAGGGGGTTAATCGCGGACCAAAAGCGATCTTTGCTTCCCTGTGACGCAGGTGGATCCAGGGGTTGGACTACCTATTTCAGCTGCGCCGACTTGGCACATGCTTTCCGTATTTGCTGGGTGTGTTCATGTATGCGTGTGTAGGTGTGTTCTATACCACCCTACAAATTCAGAACAAAATGCGTAGTGTGTCTACCTCTTACCTTCTCAGCCGCTCGCACAGACTTCTTTTCACCAACACTAAAGCTTCCAGATGCTCCGTTCTTCTCACCCTTTTCCAATTCGCCTTCTTAGGCAGCCTTCCGAAGCACAATCCAGAGATGAGAGTTGATATGTAACAAAATATCTCACAAATTGTCAGATCGACATCATTTTCCGTCATGAGCACGAAAATCACTTTGGTGTCATTATCTCCAAGCTTATAGTGCGACAGCGTGAACTTCAGAATAGCAGCTTTCGATGATCCAGACTTCTCCTTTAACTCGGACACCGCACTGCCGATCATGCCGGAATACGGCGGATGAGACTGAGCCTTCTTGGCTGCTTTTGGCTTGGAAGCCTTCGCAACCACGGTGGACGAACCAGCAGCAACGGCGGACAATACGACCAGACGAGCGCCAAAACAATGTGCGCTGGCTGCCGCTCGTCGCTGCGAGATTTCTAGCAGAAGGGGTTCCCCGTCCGCGCCCCGCAACGTCGACCCTGCCGTTAACCGTAAAAGGATATGGACTGTACGACATGGGCGGTACCATCTGCAAAACAAAATCTACATCGGGGTAAATACCACTAGGTCGTCGTTGTTCGAACTGACACAGTTCTGAGCGTTGCACTCCAATTCGAACCCGTCCTACTCGTCTGCGAACATCAACGACACATTCGGATATGTGCGAAACTGGGTGGCAGGACGAGACGTAGTGTGGTAATGCATTGCTCTCTGTCATTACTGTTAGGTGGCAGCTTTCTGTGTCGTTTAAGAGAAAATTTGAAATATATTGTGATTTCAAAAATTCCTAAGTGAAATAGTCATGATGCCTTTAAAGGCCTGCATGGCCTGCTATCGACTGGGGCAACTTAAAGAGCGTTAATGTTGTAACACAGTTGAAAATGCTCGTTTAGATGTCATAAGAAATATTATGTGAGAGCTCGCATGTCAACCGTCTATGATGCAGCAGTGTAAATCGCTTCGGCTGTCCAACCTGTCGGCCGGGCAACTGCCGCTTGAACTAACTCTTGCTGAGTGGTCGGTGGTACCTTATACGATGCCATTTCTTTACGGCAATTGAGGAATTGGATTTTGTCCAAGTGCGGAAGAACTTAAAAGAAAGAAGACAACAAATTTATTCAATACTACAGCAAGAATTACACATACATGCGCCCCTTTGATTGGAATGCTCTCTGCAAACGCTGCATCATGCCAATCTTTGTAGATAATGAATTCATAGTGAGTGTGAGGGTGTGAATTAATGCTCCCTCCTTTCAATACTTCAGTTAGGCCTTGGCTAACGCACTACATAACCTTCAAGCGTTTGTTTAAGAATAGATGCGATATTTCGTGTTTCTCCACCACCCTAATGAGAAAGAAAGCAATTTTTATGATAAAGCTGAGGTGCACAGTTATGTATAGCGTGCATGATAAAACCGTTAAATGAACTGCTCGTGATACAGCCTAGTTGCCACTCATGCCACTTGAACGGCCCTTCCTCACTAGCTGTGCGGGCCCAGAATAATCTCCATTTTTTGGTGATTTGCTGATTACTCCACTATGGTTACCTAAGATTCGGCGGTCAGCCTGGCCAAAGTCTGCCCCAGCGATTCACCACCACAGGCAAGCGCAGCCCTTGTGGATCAGAGCGAGGTTTGCCACCATGCAACCTTGATAACAGAATGGTGGTGGATCCTGGTAATGGTTTACTTTTAGCTAGGCTGTCGCATGAAACAATCACTGCTAGCTGCGAAATTCCATCAAATGATTTGTTTTGTAGCAGCCCAATTGTTCGGAGTATTTCAGCACCAATTTTCAAGAACACCGACATTCACTTTCTAACAGCCAGGAATTTATACCGATTTCAAAGCTCACTGATGCAGCGTGTTTTACTGCTTTCTCGAAGAACAGATTTGTTTACGAATACAACTTGAGATGTCTTCTATGTGAATAGTCTGGAGAAGCAAAGCTCACTGACCACAATGTATCCAGCGCGCATCCGTGTGATCATCCGATTGCGAACGAAATCAAACACTGAAAAATTTCACTCGAATGTTAAGTTAATGCTTGAGAAAGGATCCAGTCTCGTAGAACATTACCTGAAAAACAGGTCAAGACAAAAATGCTATAGATTCCAGCTGATAACGAAGTTTTTGCAACGTCGATCATTCCGGTGGCGTTCTCTTGCAGCTATTTCCACTGCAACATCGTTCGCCATTGCTCCAACGGCTACTAATTTCTATTATAACTTTTTGTCAAAATGCTTTCAATAAAGTGTTTTGTAGCTGTTTTGTTGTGGAATCACCTAATGATGCGATTTTTTTCCACAAACCTTGAATTTCATAGCTCTATTTACATTGCAAGTTTTATTACATATTACGCATTGAAAAGATTTTCACAGAGCTTTTTCAAGCACCGCATAACGCTATGTCAGGCAATTTAGGTCAACGGCAGGGTCGACGTTGCGTGGCGCGGAGGGGAAGCCTCTTCTGCTAGAAAACTCGCAGCGACGCGCGGCAGCCAGCTCACATTGTTTTGGCGCTCGTCTGGTCGCCATGTCCGCCGTTGTTGTTGGTTCGTCCACCGTCGTTCCAAAGGCTTCCAAGCCAAAAAGAGCCAAGAAGGCTCAGTCTCATCCTTCGTACTCCGGCGTGATCGGCAGGGCGGTGTCTGAGTTAAAGCAGAAGTCTAGCTTATCGAGGGCTGCTATTCTGAAGTTCACGCTGTCGCACTACAAGCTTGGAGATAAAGAGGCCAAGGTGATTTTCGTACTCATGACGGGAAATGATGTCCATCTGACAACTTCTGACATATTTTGTTGCATATCAACACTCATGTCTGGATTGCGATTTGGGAGGTTGCCTTAAAAGGCGAATTGGAGCAGGTTAAAGAAGAGGGGAGCATCTGGAAGCTTCAGTGTTGGTGAAAAGGAGTCTGTGCGAGTTGCTAAGAAGGTAAATGGTGGACGCACCACCCATTTTGTCACAAATCTGGAGGGTGTCATAGAAGCAGAGACTTGGCTTTCAGCACGTTGGTGAAAAGCCAGCCGCCAGAAAGCACGCCAAGAAGCCCGACGGCAGAGTTACAAAGCTGAATTCCAAAGAACCAAGGCATTCGGGCATTAAGAGAAAGAAACTAAAGACTTAAATTCGTCACCATGTATCACTAAACTTCCTGATATTTTTCATATACATAGCTGTATTTATTTTACGCGCTTTAACAAATATACATATGTATCGCCTTGGAATTTGTAGTATTGCTGAGTGGTCTAGCGTCGTCTGGGTGTATTGCTGGGCCTGAATGAACGCTTGGCCGTTTGAACTCCATCTATTGCGAACGGAGTTGTATTTAATTGGAAATCACACCTTTTGCCAAGGCGTTTTGATACAAACAGCCACGCTCAAGAGTCTTTTCTATTCCTATCGGTTAGTTCGTGCGATAGTTGCTTTTCTTTTTTCTAATCCTTTTTCCACAATCCGTGGGGAATTTTTTGTGAACAGGTCCCGAGATACGCTTAACCGTTTTTCATAAATTTTTCCCGTTCTGTAGTAGCCGCCTTTAACGGATGTAGTCAGGTGCCGCGGTTACCTACGTGGTTCTAAGTGGTTTGTACAAGAATGACTATGTGTTTTAATGGCTCGACAAGAAGCCTTCTGCGTCCTCATTAATATTCTTGCAGTAGTGAGGTATTTGTCTCGTTTTCGTTTGCCATCTGAGTGTTCTTTTGCACGGATGAGTAAAGGACAGCCAGTCCTCACCTATATTTATTTCCGCAACTATTATAAGAGATCATTTACATCGTACCTGAGCTCATGCAATCACAGTGCCTGCCATTACGACAAATTACACAATTCTCTGGTTTATATCGACGCCCGTACAGACAGTTACGGTGTAAGTTACGACGAAAAGCATCCAGTGGTATTTCAGCCATGGGCCCGATTCCACCGAGCTTCCCTTCTTATACATCCCCTTATAGCTATTCTTACTTCATCGCTGAAGACAAGACAAAGGAGATATTATTTTAGCCAGATCCTTCGTTTAGAGCGTCACTTTCGTAAACTCATCTCATTGCTTACTATTCAGCAGCAACTGGAGATGACAACCTGTCGAGCGAAGTCGAGCTATTCCTCCTACAGTTACCTTTTCGTCCACAAAGAGGTGGCTGTATGATGCATGATTCTCAACGTTAGGGATTTGCTGTCTAAAGAAGATACCTGGAAAAGGCGATAGTGGTAATGCTGCTTTTTATTCCTTTGCATTCCACTTCGATGTTTCCTTTTAGCCGGTAGCATAGTCGACCCTGAATGTCCGTGTAGTTGCACGCTATCCTCCGCACAGTTGCTTTAAAAATAGGTTGTGGCGGTGAACAGCTTGCGCTGAATTCGAATTCAGAGCTGTCATTAATTCCACCTGCCATGTCAAGCCCTGCACTGTGCCGCTTAAGAGTAGCCGTGTGCAAAAAAACCCTCATGAACTCTTGTGATCCGTGCTTGAGTACAACACTGTTCTGTATGATTCGAGTCCACACGAGCAAGAGTTTATTCAGTCCCAGCAACATACCCAGACACTTGACCACTCAACGACGAAGATTCCAAGAAGGCATACATTTATTAAAGAATGCATGTAAAAAAAATACAAATCTGTACGAAAGATCTCCGGCAAACAGCAGATATACGTCGAGTTTATGCCTTAAGTTTCTTCGTCTTAGAGCCCTTAACCTTTGATTTACTGGCTTTTGGCATTACAGCTTTGCTGAAGGGCTTCTTTCCAGTCTTAGCCTTAAGAGCTTTAACGGTTTTCGTGCTCTTGGACTTCTTTTCCGGTTTGGGCTTCTTCGTCGTAGCTTTGGAATACTTGTGCTTTTTGGCGGTCAGTTTCTTGTCAGCACGCTGAAAACGAGGTATCCACTAATATACCATCCGAAAAATGCGGAACAAAGTGTGAACGACGTTCACCACTTACCTTTTTAGCCGCTGATATGGACTTCTTCTTACCGACATTGGACCTTCCAGATGCTCCGATTCCCTTGACCTGCTTAAACTCACCTTTCACGACAGCCTTATTAAGCGCAACGCGGAGGTGGAAGTTGATCTGCAATGAACTACAAAACAAAAAGTCAGGAGGAAATCAGACTACAAAATGGGTAGCGAGATTACTGTAGTGATATTGGCTCCTAGCTTGAAGTGCGACTGAATGAATTTCAGTATTGCAGCCTTCGATGATCCAGACTTCTCCTCCAATTCGGACACCGCCTTGCGGATCATGACGGAGTATGTCGGGTGAGACGAAGCTTTCTTGGCTTCTTTTGGCATGGAAGCCTCCGGAATCCTGGTAGGCGAACCAACAACAACGCCAGACATCACGATCAGAAGAGCGCTGAATGAGCTGGCTGCCGGAGTTGGCTGCGCTTTATCTACTAGGCGGGGTTCCCCCTCCGCGCCGCCAGTAGCGTCGACCCAGTGATGGTTCTAAATTGCCTGACACTGTGTACTGTCGCGCGTGGGAAAAGCTCTGTAATGACAAGTTTAATGCATTAGATGTATTGAAACTTTTATCGTAAGTATAAAACATGTTTCTCTAACAGAATGCAAAGTTTCCACTGCTATATCGCTCTGTAAGAATGGTAAATGGGTGAAACACAACGCCGCAGAGTTGCGGCGTCGTGATATTCAAGTTTTATTGAAAAAATTCGCACCACTAGGTGATTCCACAACACAGCAACCACAAAAACTCAATTAGAAGCATCTTCGCACAGAATTATAATAGAAATTAGTTGCTCATGGAGTACTTGGAGAAGGATGTTCCAGTGGAAATAGTGGCCAGAGTACACGATTAGAAAATTTGACGTTGCGAGGACGCATATATGGCATGTTTCTCGTATGAAGCTGTTTTTCAGGAGCTTTCTATACAACTAGAATCTTCCGAAAGTATTAAGTTAAATGAAACTTCAATTCGACTGAAATTTTTCAGTGTTTGAGTTCTTCTAATTGAGTTTTTGTGGTTGCTTTGTTGTGGAATCACCTAGTGATGTGATTTTTTTCCATAAAACTTGAATATCACGACGCCGCAACTCTGCGGCGTTGTGCTTCACCCATTTACCATTCTTACAGAGCGATATAGCAGTGGAAACTTTGCATTCCGTTAGAGAAACATGTTTTATACTTACCATAAAAGTTTCATTACATCTATTGCATTAAACTTGTCATTACAGAGCTTTTCCCACGTGCGACACCACACAGTATCAAGCAATTTAGAACCGACACTGGGTCGACGCTGCTGGCGGCGCAGAGGGGAACCCCGCCTTGTAGGGTAAACTGCAGAGAAGTCCGACAGCCAGCTCATTCAGCTCATCCAAAGCTACAGCGAATAAGCCCAAATCAGAAAAGTAGGCCAAGAGCACGAAAAAGGGAAAGGCTTTCATGACTAAGACTGGAAAGAAGCTAATTAGCAAAGCTGTAAAGCCAAAAGCCGGAAAAGTTAGGGACTCTGTGACGAAGAATCTCAAGGCATAGACTCAGCATGTATACGCTCTCTTCCAGATATCCCTTTTATAGAGTTGTATTTTTTTTGCATGCTTGAATAAATGTAAACCTTCTTGGATTTGCGTCTCCCACCTTTCATGCTGGACTTTTTTAACAAGTCAAGAGATGCACTTCATCGTTTTTGTTAAATTTTTCGCGTTCTGTGGTAGCCGTCACCTACGGATGTGCTCACCTACCGCAGTTGCCTTAGTGGTTTGCACTACAAGACGTGTTGCGTTCTGATTAGGATTCTTGAGGTACGGTAAAAATTTGTCAACCGCTTACTGAAGAAATTTATGAGTGACAGTGTATTAAATTCTATTCATAGTCATCCAACTACGACTACAGGTAGATCGATTCTACAAAACTGTGCCTACGCTAGGTCCAGCAAGGAGTGGGGAAAGATTCCAGGCGCATTACGCACCATACTAAAATGAAACGTGAATGAAGTCTTAACTTCTGAACGTAGGTATGATATTTGCCATTTTCTCACAGAAATTACGTTTATGAGGCCACCGTAAAACGTCACCTCACAGGAAGTCGACCATACCTGAGAACGCTCGCTCTCTATTCGAATCGAACTCAAGTTGTTCACCGGCACCAGCTATTTCTAGAGCAACTGTGTGCAGGATCGCATGCGACTCCAAAGAAATTCAAGATCGACTATGCTATCAAGCTGAAAGGAGACGTCGAAAGGGAATGCAAGGAAATAAATGGCAGCATTACCACTATCGCCCTTTCCAAGAACCTTCTTTAGACAGCAAATCCCTAACGTTGAGAATCATGCTTCAAGCAGCCATCTCTTTGTGGAGGAAAAAGTAACTGTAGAAGGAATAGCGCGACTTCGCTCGACAGGTTGTCATCTCCAGAGGCTGCGGAATAGTAATCGATAAGATGAGTTTACGCAAGTGACACTTTAAACGAAGGATCTGGCTGAAATAATGCCTCCTTTGTCTTGTCTTCAGCAATGAAGTAAGTCTAGCTATAAAGCGGTGAAAATGAAGGGTGAGCTTAGTGGAATCAGACCCATAGCTGAAGTACCACTGGATGCTTTTCGTCGTCAGTTACACCGTAACTGTTTGTCTGAACGTCTATGTGAAGCAGAGAATTGTGTTATTTGTCCTAATGGCAGGCACGGTGATTGCATGAGCTCAGGTACGATATACCTGGTCCCTTACAATAGTTGCGAAAATAAATATGGATAGAATGGGCAGTCCTTTATGCATATGTGTAAAATAACACCTAGATAAGAAAAGAAAAGCAATATAAAGCACCCCACTATACCAACAGTACTACCAATCATGATCTTTTTGGCTGTGTTCGTGGTTCGCTCTCTACGTTCTCAATTTGTCGAATACATTTATTTTTCTGGTAAGCTATAGCTGCTAAATGAGCAAATATGGTGATTAAGCTTGTTTTTTATGAATAGTAACGTGATTCTTCCTTCTCATTCAAGCTGGCGCCATGTAAATTACAGTAGTTTCCACGCGTGAGTCGGAATGCCGTGGCGTTTTTCTATTGTTGTGAACTGAAAAAACGATGCTATTGAAACAATACGCATTTTATTAAATACATGTAATAGCATTTACAGAAGTCACCATCTTCGATCGACAGAAAAACCTGAGAGACCTCCGGACCAGACTGCAAGGACAAGCCTTCTTCTGTGCTCGCTTCATTCGTCCCGTTGTTTTGTGAATGACATGGGATTTCATTGCTTGCTTCGTCATTTTTATCCTCATTACAAATTAATGTTGATTCTTTAATTGGTATTACTAATGTTCTCACATTAGCAGCCAAAATTTCAACTAATTGTGATCTTACCCCCCATTGTACATCCCTGCCGGACACTAATGAACACCTCCCAGTTATAACGCGGCGGTAAACCGTTGGAATGGATCAGTCCATACGAACATATAAAAAAAGGATAAAGCTGTCGGCGTTGATCAATCCTTGATGGATGCGCTATGCATTCGACTTCATTAAGTACCGTTGGAGGTGATTGAATGTATATCTGGACTTTACAATGACTTGCGGTGGCCTTCCGATTTATCGATTCTGTGCTGCTATCCTCCCAGACAAGTTTGATACCAATTTGCCGACCCCGGAGGGATGGAAGACTTGATGGGACATGGGCGCATCCCACGTACACGTCGCAGTGGCGACTCCAACCACTGCGCCACACGCGTGCCATGCGCCTCATACGAGCATATACGTGAATATATCGATTGCTTATTCTAAGGTTTATGAAAACCCTGCTTTTTAGGTAGTCTCATCTTGATTGCGGTTGTACCTCAGCGTATACCTCTGACGTGAAAGACGTAGTAGCGCTAGTATGTAAGAGGCTTCCTATCAGATATCACAGACGGAAGAAATGGCTTTTAAGGCAACGTTGCAGCAGTGCCGATTTCCGTTCGATAAATAAATGTCCTATCCTAAAAAGTTGTTAACTTTATGGAATTAGAAATTAGCCTTTGATCTACTGCTCTACTGCTGTGTAGAGCATACCTGAAGTGATCTCCTCATTTTAAGCGTTGTTTGAAGAGCAAGTCTCCAATGAAAGATTTGAAATTCCTGTAACTATGAGCGACGGTAGCAAATATTGGCGTTATTTTGCTGAAAACAAGAAAGTGTTCTTAGAATAAATCCTAGCGTCCCAATCACTTTGGTAACCAAAATGCGATGTTCGATGGAAAAGCCAAGTTTTATGGATTTCAAAAAATTAAATTTTCAGGCTAATAGAGCACGAGAAAGGCGCTGCATTGTTTGCAAAACTTCATTACGAGCTACGATATGTTTTAACCCATTATTAACTGCCTACCCTTTAGTAGCAGGGAATGTTGCGAAATATAGCTTCAGTGATGGTGAGATATTTGCTAAACTCCGGATCGCAGGTGTCTGCGGTGAGCAACGAATGTGATATTACTCTTTGCGAGACCTAACGCGTTCACCAGCACACCATGCGGGTCTTTCGTTTCGCCTGTCTCTTAGGTACAAACTACATGTGCTTGTTGTTCATTCATGTCCCATAAGGAGATCGTATACGTTTTGCACGGTTTCGTCCTTAGACACAATAACCCCACGGGCGGTAACGTCGAAGGACTTCATCACGCACTAACGAGGCTTGCCTATGCGTGGCCAGTCGCCACAAATAAGGATGAGTCTAAGCTGAACTGTAGAAGGCTTGCTAGAGGCAAGATCTTCGGAGTAAACTGAACCACGAACTTTGAAATGTTATTGTAAACGAGCCATGCTGGTGAACCACTTTTAGATTGCGAATTACTTGATCGATTTCAGCGCACCCCGCTTAATATGCCAACCCACTCGTTGTTTAATTTTTCATAGCAACCTTTGAATTCTTCACGAACGATACTAGATTAAGAGAAACATCTCGAAGATGCTTGCCCGTCACCTCGTCATCTTCATAACAAAAAATAAATACAGGTTCCACACCTCCATTACAAACTAATAGCTTAACAGGTTTTGGTTTCATTATTTCTCTAATCTGTCGGATCGCTTTCAGCAATAATTTTTTCCCGTAAGATATTCTGAGAGTTTTCTATAAAAGTGGGCTAAAACTGATGCCTACGTCGCCGCTCCTTGTTGTCTAAGGAAAGCTCGAAGAAAACAGGAAGTGACAATGCCACCTATCCTGGTTTTTTTATCTGATATAACGTGTCTAGTCCAGTTTTGTGACGGAGTCAACCCAGAAGTTTCTGCAGACTGCATGCGATCCCACACAAAAGCTTCATAGGAATGCGTTGTGCTGATGAGGAACTTGGACCGACGTTCACAGTTATTCACCACTGATATGGTTGCATATGAATATGTATGTGCCAGAGCACGGTAATACCGACTCCTACGAAAATCATTAAAAATTAGGTTTTACAAAGGATCTTATCAAAAATGTCCTCTTCAAATTTCAGTTCAAACTCAATTATTTAATCAAATTTAACGAACGAAAGACCCGTATGGTGTGATGATGAACGCGTTGGTCCCCGGAAAGGGCAATTGTGCCTTCGTTCCCCACCGCAGACACCTGCAGTCAGAAGTTTTGCAAATATATCAGCATCAATGAGGTCGTACGATATGTTTGCTGAAATTCGGAATCCCTAATTAATTTGTAAGGGCGGAGAAACAGCCTTGAAATGTAGCAGCGATAACCCTGTTCATAGAGAAGAGGTGGCTGTTGACTTCATTACCAGACAGGGAGTCCATCCCCTGGATCCACCTGCGTCTCAGGGAAGCAAAGGTCGCTTTTGGTCCGCGATTAACCCCCTATCCGCTACCTGGGGACGCGCCACGTAGCCTCGCTACTAACCAGCCCGAGATCCTTCATATGAGGGAAATCCGTGGATATATATATATACATATGTATATATATGTATACATATATATGTATATTCACTAACGGATAGGCGTCTACAAACCAGGCTTGATAACAACAGCAACTCGCGATGAGGCTCCACATGGGAAATGTAACAAAACAATAGTGATTGGGTGTGTATAGATGTGCGAAGAAAGGCCGCTTCCAAAAATCTTTGACATATTGCATCATTTAATCAACAATGAATTACTAATATAGAGAACGACACTAAAGTATTTGATGAGAAAATACTAAAAACATATAGGTATAACATACCCGATCCCTGAAGATTAAATTTCTTTCACCAAGAACTTATGCTTTTATCAACAACTTAGTCGCAGCAGCATAGGAGAAATATAACTACTAAATTCATGATTAATAAAGGAAAGCCATGAAGCCACGATGATCATCATCAAATGATAGCCGACAATCACAAAACAGAAGAAAAAAGGCCCGTTACAAAAATATTCGCCAACCCTATACCGCACACTGTGCTTATTCGCCACTGATTACGCTGTTCGTCGACAGTTCTATTTCGTTATGTATGCTTCTCGTCTTTCTTATCACCCGTATCCTCTTCACTTCTTTCGTCTTCCTCTATATTCTCATCGGGAATGTTTGCGTTATGATATTCCGCGATCACCACTCCATCGAATGGCTTTTGCCGAAAGCACTCCAATAAGAACGCCATTACTGAAATTATTTCCAATCACATGACATGAAACAATGCCACCATAGCGTTATGGTTATTGTCATACAAATAGAACGGTTCCTAATAATTTAATAAAGTAAAAAGTTCACTACCAATAATACCGGCTTCCCATAAACATCTACCGCTGCTTTATTTTTCACCTCATTGTCAATATCTGTCTACTTTCCTTCAAACGAACTTTTTGTTCCACGTATTTCATTCATGTACGGGATCCTCAGTAGGTGAGCGATTGTGCGTTCTCATCCGATTGCAAGTAGGATGTGAGACGCTAAAGTATAAGCAGCTCCTACGTGTCCTAGGTCCCACGTAGATTCGGGATGTGGACCTACTTGTTCTTTTGAGCCAAATTGACTTATAACATTTTTGCACGCTTAATCACACCTACTCACTATTAAGTGAGTTCTCATATGGAGTTCACTATAGATATCATCCTCGTAGGTTCACTCCTAAAGATCGAAATAAGAAGTACATGATAGGAACTGTAGAAGGTTGCAGTTGTCTTTGACATTCTGACCTCAGAAGTCGTCAACGTGCATTTGATCAGCAAGTCGCAAAATTCTCAATGGAAAATAAAGTAATAGAAGTGCAAAAGAGTGTTCTCATGTTCCTTCAATGAGGAGGGTTCGATGGATAGTTCATCGAACCCGAGACAAGGAAAACGACTGTAGAATTCAGTGCTTGCATGCTAAGCCATTTCACGATTGATTGCATTGCAAATGGTGTCGATAAATACTGCATGGGTAGAACATTTTGGGACATTATTTCTCGTTTGCAGTAACACAGTACCTTCGCCATATTGGTTTTTTCTTCATACAGCGCATGAAGGATATGTATGCCTATCACTTTCACCGACAGATGCGGTTCATTATTTTATTAAGCGATCTTAGAAGAAAAAACGAAAGGACATTACTAGTCATCATTATTTTATTTTTTTTTATTAAAGACGTCTCCTACTTGCACAAATAATCCAATCAAATCAGTGAAAACCAAGTCAAGAGTGCTACTCACGTTTTCCTAACCTTCTCTCAATGGCAGCATAGTGCTTATATGCCAGGATTGGGGCTACCGGATCCTTGGACAGAGACCTGAATATGCGATAGACGGATTACATCCACTGGACATGTTGCTGTTACAGCCATGCAAATTGCAGAAAAATGTCATAATTGGAAAGAAGAAAGTGTCTTAGTGTTAGAAAAAGACGTTTAAAAACAAATCGTTCTACAAAACAATCAGAAAAAATGCCAATTCCATATGTTCAGTTCTCATAAATGGCTAACTAGGCACTCGTTTAGCAGCTATATTCCCTCTTTACTTAAAAATTATTGCTACTTTCGATAACATTAATACATTATTGCTGTAAAATACTTCATTGATAAGCTAAGGCGAGGTGGTTAACAAACATTTATTCGGCCAACGTTTCGATGGCTCCGTCACCATCGGAACTGATGATCCAAGTCGATGGTCCACAGTCGCTCGCTCTTTCGATGTGAAGTTTTTGAGGTCGTAACGAGTCCAATCTTCTTCATAGCAGCACCGCTCCAATCAAATATCGAATATCGGATATCTTTCGAATATTTGCTAACAACCTTATGTTAGCGTATCAATGAAATACGACACATCGATTATACAAAATGAGGTGAAATGAAGGCAGTTCTACAATGGTTTATTATTACTATTTCTGTTAATATTGCAACAAAAAAGGCTTCGAACTCAGCCCGATGTTAACTTTTTAATTTTTGAAATTTCTACTGGACCAGTTTTACTATTTTCCTCACAAATTAGTTCGTTATTAATAAAAAACGAAAAAATTACTGAGAAACGAAAATGACACAGAACTGCTACGGTTATAGCACTACGATTTCATTTCCCAATTGCAAACATTACCTTCACACTTTTTTTTAGCCTCTCCGTACTTTACTACCGACGTTAAGTGGCGGTCAGTTTAAAAATTCTAAACATTTTTAAAAAAAAAAGCAGCGTTGAAAACCCACGCATGAAGTGCTTTCGTGAGCGATTGAGGTTTCGCGTAGAATCGAAGAAGAACGGTAAGAGTTGACGGGCGAATAACACAACATTGCCGTAACGGTAGAATTATATCATCGTTATCAATGTCCGATCGACCAAAACTGAAAGACATTCTCAGTGGAAGGCACATAATAAAAGGTGAGTTTTTTGAGAACCTGTTGACCGTGTGATTGCGCTTTAGGTGTCCATCTTTCTGAATTTGATATTGGAGCATTTCACATAGCAAATTGCCTATCAATATACCCTCCCAGGCTATGAAGAAGACGATACTAGCGGAACGTCAGCTTTAACGAAATGAAGAATAAAGTTGCTCGCCCTCGTATTATTCTGTGCGGCTGCTATGCGTCAACTAACTTAGATACTTACAATAAATAAACGGCTCTGAAGAAGGCGAAACCGCCGAAACGTCAGCACTTGTATCCTAATAAATTTTATAATAACAACTTCGGGTCTGCTTATTGAAGAAAAACATCAAATTATCAATCAATGCCGAGATTGACAGAAAGTCGGTCTTGGGAAGGATATAGTAACACCTCGTGTTTGCTCAATGAGAATATCGGGAACTATTTTATCAATGCCAAGGTTAATAGAAAGTCGGTATTGGGAATTACTAAAAGAAATATTAAGAGAAAAAAGAGCGAGCACAGATGACCGGGAACTTCATTTCTGTGAAAATACCACTTCCACACCCTCTATGGACAGCTAGAAGGAAATTTACTTCCGATTCATTTTCAGTCAAGTAAATCGTCATTTATTTGTATTATCTATTCACAACACTAAATTAATCAGAAAGCTTATCCAAATCTCTAAATAGTCGTCAGGAAAACGTGTGTCGAAAACTGAACCGCGTTCATTCTAAAGCTGCTTTCAATTCCTTGTTCTGGTTAGAATCTATTCCCATTGACTTTTACTTAATGGGTTTAATTGCCCTCTGGCTTAGAAAGAAAAGACTATATAATTCATTCATCAAAAAATATAGAGATCTTCCGCACTCGAATAAAATGATGAAATGTCAACAAAAAAGATAGAGTAGTTCGTGGTCTACTCTCAACCCATAGCATTTGATTAAAAACTAATGAACACTTCTAGTTAATCTCAAACAAAGTTTTAGAACAAAACTCCTAACAAAACATTGCACGTGACTTAAATTGAGCAAAAGATTTACTTAGAGAAGAACTGCATGCTTCCTGTTGACGAATACCGGTCACAGCCTTGGAAGCTCCCGATTCATTCCGACGATTGACGGACATACTTTTCCATCGTGATCGTTTCACTAAGATTTATAAATCAGTGATGGATCAAACTATCTGTAGACCACTAAACGGCCAGTATGACTTTCTTTTGTTCTAATTTAGCTTTCGGAAATGCAGCGAAGAATGATCACGGCCCATTCACTATATCGATCGTAGCTGTTCGTTGTAGAGGATCCCCTTTTCGTAGTATCGCACAATAATACAGCCGAGATATAGGTGATTATTGCTGCGCTGAAGAAACGTCGACGATAGCTCAAAACGGCGACTTCTTAGATTGCCGTCCAATTCGAAAGGGGTTTATGTTCGAGCTTTTACGACGTTTTAAACTTCTCAAAGTGATTCAGAACAATTGGGATGCCTATAGTGACATCTCTTGCCACTTTGCAAGCACTTCTGAATACATTTATTCCCATTAAAGTCTCCAGTTATCGTCGTCTATAGCGGAAGAACATCTGTTTCTTCAAGATCGAATGCGTCATGGCGAAATTTTCAAACCAACATTATCTTGTGCGTTCGTTAAGTCTGTCTCGGTCCCCTACCTCACTAATGCGAAATCAGACCGAGATCGAAACTGCCTTAAACAACGTCATCGCCCCCGAAGTTCAGAATTCTTGGTAGCTCGCATAAAAAAATCCACTCCTTATTGGCAAAAGTGCAGTGGTCCTAATGGTATTCAACACGTGTTTAAAATGTTGAGCTTGAACGAGCTTGATAATAATGTTTGTTCGGTTAGCGTTTTCACGTCATCGTCTAGAACCGATGATCCGGGTCGTCTAATGGTTTTCATTCCGATAAATGAAGTTTATTCTGAGCTGAGATGTGCCATTTTGAAAATACACCTTGAAATCGGGCCTACATTTCCGGAAAGCTTAAAGCAACATCTATGTGAGTGAGAATTCTTTCCTTTACTTCAGAAACTCTAGCTGAACAGAGAAAAAAAGATTCTTAGTCCATTTTGAAAAAATGCACGCCTTCAATCTATAACCTTAAAAGTGGGCAAAAAAACCATTTGCTCTTTAAAATAAAGAAACAACAAAGAAATAAAATGATAATATGCAGGCGAGCTGTATCACTTTATCAAATTAACAACGAGATCTTCATCTAATTTATGATTAACTTCTTCCCGTCGTGCTACCCCGATTTTTCCAACGACGTGCCCAATGCTGCTCATTTGTAATATAAAATTAAAAAAAGAATAATACTCTCGGCGTTGATCAATCCCTGAGTGATATGCCCTTCATTCAACTTCACTGAGCATAGTTTGGAGGTGATTGAGTGCATATCTATGCTTTACAGTGACTCATGGTGGCCTACCGATGTATCAAGAAAGTGCTGCTCTCCTCCCATACAAGTCCGGTACCAATCTGCCGACTACGGAGGGATGGAAGGCTTGTTGGGCCATGGGTGCGAGATCAATACCACGTGTGTGCTACAGGGCGCCTTCGACAAATGCACCACATGCGCCCTACAGATGTATTAGATACGGTGTGTAGAGCTTTTTTCTACAGTAATACTAGAGTATAAATCTACAATGATAACCAATGGACAAGAGCTGTTAGTGACTGGATTCCACGGGATGTTATATACACTGCACGAAGACAACCGACGCGATGGTCAAGTTTCTTTAAGAAAAGCCTAGAAGAAAGATAAGATGCTCAACGAGCTTCTAGAGCGGGCACAACCCACTGAAATACTCTTACACGCCACAGGGAACAATGGAAGATTTACTGGCGCCGGCTCGAGTCACTCAATAATCAACAAGACTAGAGATGATGCTACTGGTTAATACTTGAGTGGAGAAATGAGATAAAATGGCAAAAGTACAAGATATTCCAAGATTCTAGAAAAAAACAATGGCTTAGCCAGTAAATCTCCGACAAATAGAGATTACGCTGGGACCCGCACAACCAGTGAGGACGGGCCATTCAAGTATCAAGTTCAAATAAGTGAAGTACAAAATAAGATATTGCAGAGCTAGTAGAAAAACATTTCATAGTGAAATCAACAAGTTGACATATAATGTTTGAGTCTATTAATTCGAGTTTAAGTTCTATTATTTAAGTAATTTAACGAGTTTGATGTAGTGCAGAAACTCACGCACGGCCATTGTCCAAATGGATTGCGTAAGACGGTAAATTCTCAAACACAACAAAAGACTCAAAATGATGGCGATCTTGATTTCCTAAAGTTAGAAAAGAATGAAGCCTTCCATAGAGAACGAAGTTTCTTCGTTTTTGAAAATTGTAAAATATTTTAAAGGCTCTATGAGTGATTTCTAAACAGAATCCGATGAGTACGAATGTAGAAGTTAACATGAGAAAAGAACCTAGAAAACAACAACTGTAATGAATCATAAGAGAGAGCATATATGGTGCACATAATATACCAAAGCAATAAATTTCCTACTAAAGGCAAAAGTCAAGCAGCAATGGGAATTTTCCCAGCTAATTAAGCTTAATGTACTAATGACTCCACCTATGAGATAGTCAAGCACATGAAGATCGACGAGGTCAAGCAGTTTTCGACCATGAGCGTACTGTCTCTTCACTTTCACCTTATTCGTGCAATAGTTCATATCAGATTGCCATTCAGCGATCTGATTCTTCTTCGAATACGTTCTGAAACGAAGGAAACCAAGATTTTAAGCTCCAGAGTAGATTCTCAATGGAAATGAACAATTTCAGTAGCAGAATAGTCGAAGTTTTAATGTCTACTATTCATTTTCTACTTATTAGCGTCTTCATTGGTCTTGAAGGTTAAAAAAACGTAAAAACAATCCATTGGCTCACCTACTACCTAATTCTACATACAGTGCCTCGCCGCAGTCTTACTGTATATATATATATATATGTATATATATGTTTCTGCTCAGCTCTGGAGCAAAGTCGTTCATCATATTGATTTCCCGACCTAGATAGACATAACTGGAGCATTCAGAGATATTCGTTCCGTTGAGCGTGAATGGGGCATACGAAACCAATCCGTTTTTCATAAACATCGTTTTTTCGAGATTTAGTCGAAGACCAATCTTTCCACACGCTTTATCAAATTCCGTAAGCATACGTTCTGCTTGGCTAATGTCTGGTGTTATAACAACGATATCATCAGCAAATCGAAGGTGATGTATCTGCCGATCATCGATTTTCACTCCCATATTATCCCATTCCAATGTTCGCATGACGTTCTGGAGGGTGGTTGTAAATAATTTTGGCGAGATTGTATCGCCTTGTCTAACTCCTCTTTTGCCTTCAACGTTGATATCGTTGCAGAATGGTGAAATCTTGGTTGTGAAATTTTTGTACACCTCACGAAGAATCTGTATGTACTGAGTAGGGACTCCTTGACAACCAAGGTCTTCCATGACTGCTTCTATCTCAATTGAATCAAAGTTCTTCTGTAAGTCGATGAAAGTGAGACAGAGCGGTGTTTTGCACTTTCGCGATACCTCAATAAGCATCGTTATCGTGTGAAAGTAGTCCATCGCCCTAATTCCTTTTCGAAACCCTGCTTGCTCACATTGCTGTCCTTTGTCCAGTGTTCTGTCAATCCTGTTTAGGATGACTCGAGTGAAAAGTTTGTAGCCGACAGACAGCAAGCAGATTGGGCGATAGTTGCCTACATCGTAGAGGTTGCCCTTGTTGAACAACAGCACAGTCTTGTTGGTCTTCCAATGAGTAGGAATCCTGCGTTCTGACAGGTAACGTGTGAAGAGCCGAGCTAGTGTGCTTGCGAGGACTGGCGGAAGGTTCCTTAGCTGTTCTGATCTTATCCTGTCCGGATCTGGTGCTGTTCGATTTTTAACCGACGAAATGGCATGCCGGATTTCGGAAGGGAGAACCGGTGGAACAGCATATCCATCCCCTTTCATTTCATAAGACGGGAGATGGACGTGGCTATCGAAGAGATCTGAGTAGTAATCGTGGATGATTTTCTCCATTACCTTTCTGGACGTGGTTATTGTTCCGTCTAGGCGTCGGAGTGCAATCATCCTGGTCTTGTAAATGGCGAAGCGTCGGCGGGCTTTGCGAATGCTTTTCCTAGCTTCTGCAGCTTCTAACATTACTGCTGCACTCTTCTCTTTAAGATCTTCTTTTATCGCCTGTCTGCATTGTTTCGCAAGCTAGGACGTTAGTTCGCGGTTGCACGCAGCTCGTGCGAGTCCACGCTGTCGTATTAGCTCGAGAGTTTCTGAGACAGACGTCTCTTGGTGACCTTCGAGCTCTCAGCTTTCATGGCGCTAACGTGAAGATGTTGAATGAGCCGAGCGCATCCCTCTTCGATGTTGTGGACAACGGCACCTTCCCAACAGCCGACTAATGAGTTGAATAAGTCACAGTTTCTGGTGGTTTTGGGACTTCGGTTTTTGAATTTACCCGCTTTTTCTCCTTTCCGCGAAAAATGAAATCTTGCACGAGGAGATGGTAGTCTGTTCCCGTGTAAAATTTTGGGACAACAGCGACATCGGTTAGGCAAAACTTCCTATTTACTATGATGTGGTCTATTTCGGTATGGTACTCTCCACTGGGAGATTCCCACGTCCATCGTTGATCGTCAAGGTGAGGTTTCTGGAAGTGCGAATTATCATGGATGGTTTTGGTCGCCATGATAAACTCAGAGAGCCGCTCACCCTGTTCGTTCCATTCTAATCCGTGGATCCCAATGTGGCGTTTCTCAGACGATCTTCTTGGTCCGATCTTGGCATTGAAATCTCCAATGAAGACCTTGAAGTATGTATGGACTTCTCTGTTGAACCTCTCCAAGTCCATTTAGAACGCTTCAACTTCTTCTTCGTCATAGTTTGATGTTGGCGCGTAAACGACGAAGATTGTCAAAGCTGGTGTTGATCCACATCGTAATCGTCCGAATCGGGTTATAAGCTGTTCAAATGAATCAATGTTCATGGGCAAACTCGTGTTTACGAGAATGCCGACACAGCCTACTCTTCTGCTATCGCATGTTCCGAGGAACAGTTCTTCTCCAGTGTCATAGACAGCGTTGAGTGGGTGGCGTCGTCTCGTCTCGGCCAGGCCGATGACGACGTACCTTATCATTCTTGCTTGCATGAGCAGGTTCTCTATCGAGGACTCGGATGCAAGTGTACGTGCGTCGAAGGTACAGATCATCACCATAGTTCTAGATCCAGGCAGCTTCCATTGGCCGTGAGATTTTAGTAGCCTCTCCGTACTTGTCCTACCCAACGCTGCGAAATTGGGGGCTCTTTCAGGGTCAGGGGAATGAGGCCCGTTTTTTTACTGTGTTTAGCATATTTGATACCCACGTATAGCTTGCGAGGCTCTGAATGTGGGGGCTATGAGTACTCATGAGTGGCTTGCCATTCTCTCCCAAGAGTGGGTATGAAGCTTAATTGTTGGAGTCCTACTCCTAACCGCTCCTCCGTATACTTCCCTGTCACTTGATTGCAGGCTTTTGGCCGAATCGACTCGTAGAATACAATCCGCATAAAGCGAGAACGCACCTACACACGCATGCATGAATACGCCTAGCAAATACAGAAAGTACGTGCCAAATCGGTGCAGCAGAAACAGGAAGTCCATCCCCTGGATCCACCTGCGTCTCAGGGAAGCAAAGGTCGCTTTTGGTCCGCGATTAACCCCGTATCCGCCACCTGGGGACGCGCCACGTAGCCTCGCGACTAACCGGCTCGAGATCCCTCATATGAGGGAGATCCGTGAGATATATATATATATATATATATATATACAACTTCCGTATCTTTTTTTTCTTAGAACTTTTATTTCTACATCACAAACCACTCATAAACTTCGTCCGTTAAGCTTTTTTTTACCAGCCCCGGGGTCAAACACTGGTACCCTGAAGTTCGATCAAAGCCGATATTTTCTGAATAATATTGAAAAATGCGATATAAAAAAGAACGAACCGCCGATATGGGCTACGATTGTGCTTTCGTGGAACGACCGCCTCATCCGGGAGAAACACCTGCACAGATCCTTCTTTCAAATCAGGTAATCCACAAATTGCGTGAGTTGTATCACAGTAATAATCACATCGTGAAACAAAACAACGATTCTTGGCTAAAAACAACGATTAAGTACTTATAAAAATGAAAAAAGCGTTGATATTACAGCGAAAAATGAGAAACCAATACACTTTATTTAAGGAGTTTGAAAAAAATATGCATAAGGGTCAGTGGAAACAGAGTGCCCTCTCGTTTAAATGAGTAAAGTGCAAACCATCTGTGTTGATAAACCCGTAAAGTGTATGCTATGCAATTCGGACTCATTCGTAGGGCCGTAGAAGTGACTGAAAGCATACTTGACTTATGCAATCATTGCGGAGGCCCAATGAATGCAATTGGCATTTTCAAGCTCCCAGTCTAGTCTGGTATCAATTACCCGACATCTGTAGAACCGACTCAACGTCTATGTGTGCAGTGAATGACGTCTCTGTACACTTGTCCATTAAGTAATATTATTAGAAACTAACAAACTATAAGGGGTGTGTGTGGCGCAGTGGTCGGTGGCGTCCTGCAACACACACGTGGAATCGACCCCGCGCCCATGGCCCACCAAGCCTTTCATCCCTCTGGAGTCAGCAAATTAGTGCCATATTTGTAGGGGAGGACAATAGCACTGACTCGTTAAATCCGTACACCACTGGGAGTCATTGTAGAGGCCAGATATGCATTCAATCACCTCCAACGATACTTAATGCAGTCGAGTGCATGGCGCATCACTCAGGGATCGATCAACGCCGAGAGCTTTATCCTTCATCATTTTATAACGAACTACACTTGCCAGGTGATATGAAGAACGTTTTCTTGAGTTTCTTCTCGGCTTTCTCATATAATTCGGATGTCAAATTGACTATACGCCCCACAGTTGGTACAGCACGTCGAAATCCTAGAACCCTGAAGAAAACAAAGATGATGGATAAGATGAGCGAAAGTTTAAATGAACGAATACTGGGCAACGCTTTTATCTAGATGTCTTTCTTAATACTGCAGTTACTTTAAATAGTTTTAAATCATCGTCTAGTATTTTGATTCCCTTCCTTCACAAAACACTGCACATAAAAACATTGCAGAAGTTTGTTTAAAAAGAGAACAATTAAACTAAAGAAGAGAACCAACAAACCGCTGAATAGTCGCATTTGGAGCGGAAGAGTTTTATTCCACTAGACGTCACGAATGGTAGGGTAAAAAAGGTATACATTAATATATGGATCGCATCGGATTCGTAGCCGATTACGTTTACGTCTTGTATTTGTTGAGATTATCAATGAAGTGATCTTATCAACAGAGCTTTCCCAGCAGCATCAACGTCTTTCTGGAATCCACATAGGAGATGTTAAGACGGGTAGTGTAAAATGAAACGAGGTAATATGCATGTGTATATATGTATATATATATATATAGGGCGCGTGTGGCGCAGTGATTGGAGGCGCCACTGCGGCGCGCACGTGAAATGCAAAGAGAGTGAATACAGCAGATCTTTAAACAGCTGTCGAACTCATTCAAACGCGAACCCGATCACCTCCGTGGCTGACAGTTGCAGGTAATACAGTGAAATGGGTGCAATAAGCGCTCGGACGCGCCCGATATCTGAGGACAAGCAATCTAAGCATCCAACTGAGCAGAATTCACTAAAATGTAACGCAAATTGTATTGGTGGCCATTAAATTCGCAGGACTGACTTTCTCTTAACGTCAGCATTGTTCATTGTTCATTGTTGATGTGTTTTATTCTTGAGCAAACCAAAGGTTTTCACCAACAAAATTTATTCAATACAGTATTGGCTGACGTTTAGACGATTTCGCTCTTTTCGGACCTTGAAAAAGTCGAATAAACACGTAATATAAGCAGTCAAACACATTCACAAGCCAAGCGGAAAAACTAAGTACGTAAATTTTATTCGCATGGTAATCAACCTCTTTTAAACAATCACCGTTTTGTTATATTCAAGTCTGACAGTTATCGTTGAAGATCAGCCGCACAGCGTACATAGTCAACGAATGTCAGTCACATCACAATATCATGAGGTAGGAGTGTCTTCAGATCAAACGTGACCTCGCAGCCTCCACACCTTAGGCCGATTTTTTGACTTGAGCCAGGCACATTTCCTGGTTCATGTACTACTCTGTGCAGCTGGTCTCCACCAAATAAAGGGAAAACTTATAAGGAACAAAACGGTGGGTCTTCAAAAGAAGCCGTTTACTATTCGAATAGAAATTTGTGTTATGTTTTGTCAGCTGAGGTTATGAAAGTATTTGCCGGAGTGGACTGTGTGTCAATTTAACCATTCCAGGCTATAAAAAGAAGAAACCGCCGAAACGAAAGCCAGTACTGAGTAAATTTTGTTATTAACAACATCGTATCTGCTCAACAATAAAACGCCGGGTTATTTGATCATTAAAATAAAAACTACGCCCTTATTTTCTGTTTTGATCCTATTAAGGTTTTACACGTGGCGGTGATGAGATGGCGGAATGCTCAGTGATGTAGTTTATCAGGAAGCAAGGACCTAGTTGGACCTTCCAACGCGCTCCTCAGTATACGTGGAAACACCTTAGCTTGCTATCTTCAACATTTCAAGTGAAATCGGCTAATCAGCATTCCACGACACTCATAAGAAAGACGAAATCCTCAATCAGCAGCCGAAACAAGACGTGAAATGTGGAAGATATTTGTGGACGATGAATACAAGAAAAACGAATCAGATTCAGGAAGTGCTGGGATCCGCATAATAGATTTGATGATGTGCCATGTAAATGTAAATGTGGTGTAAAAGTTTTCCACATAGAACTACCATTTGCTTTCTCTCTCTCTCTCTCTCTCTCTCTCTCTCTCTGGGCGTGTCAACCGAAGAGTAGCATAAGAACTGATTGAAATTTGTATAATTTGAATTCACACACTTATACATGCTAGTATTAGACCGGCCTACTGCACGCACCTGTCCAGATGAAAAGTGGCAATCTCGGCATTATGTCTTTCGAAATCACTGAAGTAGAAGTGATTCGGATCCGTCTCATAATCTCGACCGAACCTCAAACCATCTACATTCTCCGGCAACATTTTGTGCAACAGTATGTTCTAAGCACTATACACATGCAAGACTGAACACCAATTTGAAAACGTCGAGCTAACCTCATTGGCTTGAACACAGCTTGTTTGTCATTTTCGAAGGTGAACACCAGCTTTGCCTAAAACATTGAATTATTAAGCAAAAAAAATTCCTATTCAAGTACTTTGTCATAAAGAAAGAGATTTTGTGGTGTCGAAGAAACATGTCTAGATGAAGCCCATCCCATATCAACAGAATCACCAAAGCCACTGTAATGTTCGACAGTTCTATTCCGAAGCCCAGTGAAGGGTAAATCTCAGTTAAGATTCACCACCGCTCTAGAATAAGCATAGCAATGTGGTGAAAAATCTGTGGATCCGTAAAGGCCGACAAGTGCTTGAGATGACGACGTGAATGAGGGAATTCCGCAGCACTGTGAATTGAATACTCCAGAAAGGAAAACAACCGCCCAAGCATTTCAGCGGTACAGAAGCCCAGACGACCCACAATGACACGTCTTACAATAATCCATATATTACTCACTTGGATACTTGAATTAAACGCCCACACTGGTTGTGCGGGCCTCAGAATTATTTTCATTTCTTCGAAGCTTTCCGGTTTAGCTATTGCGTTTCCCTGGAGTTCCGAATTCAGCCTAGCTAAAGTCTGCCCTAGGTCGTCACCACCATAGACAGTCGCCGCTCATATGGACCAGAGAGAGATTTGCCACCATGCGATTTGTTTGACACCAAGACGGCTGTGGATCCTAGTAATGGTTTACTACTGGGCTTCCTGAAGGAAACTCCGCACTCCCTCTCAGCTCGGAAGGCCTTGTAGGGGGGATGAATTTCCACATTACATATCTCGGCCCGACACTCAGGAATACATACCAGACAGGATGAATCCAAATATTTAACAATTTAGGTTGCAATTTCCTCTAACAGCCTCTCCACAGTAATTTGCACCTTGGTCTACCAACCAAATCTCATTATTTTCAAACAAATGAAATCTTCTGTCGCCATTTCTCCACATCTAATTACCAAGGGCTTTAACAGAATTTTATGACCAGCTCTGACATTCGATACAGAAAAAAGCTGAGTAAATAGAAAAGCTTCGTCAACTAGCCTGCGTGCCACCTTCCATAATATGGACCGCTTTGATAGCAGCTCGATTTAAATTTGTCAGAAGATCATTTACAAGACCATCGTCGTTGTACAAACTACAACTACCAATCTGTGCATAGAATTTCTCCCATGAATCACGTTCTGGCACAGGCTTTCTGAAGGAAAAAACGATTAAGTCCAATTCCTCGAGTTAGTCATGATTACCAGAAAAAAACTTCTCAGTGCGCTTGCAAACATACTTCTTTAATTTCATCCAATATTTAGCCAACGTGACGTTGTTTTGACACTCTGACAAGGATAAGGAATACAGATCTTTCCCTTTGAGAAAACTGTATAATTTATTTAACACCATCGAATCGACACTCGTCCGGAAGTCTGGAAATAATGGAGCTCATATCATTCTACGCAGATCACCGATCTGTAAATTTTTCCATCCTTATCGGTTCTCAGATTGGAGATCAAACGCGGATCAAAAGTATGTATGAACGGTTTCGCGCAAGTGCCTGTGGTGAATTTACTAATAAACACATTAGAGGCGCCTCTAAGACACCAGGACAACGAGTACTCCGAAGAAGTAACCAGCCAATACATCCGGATCACACTACAAGTCTCACTGTTTTCGTAACTAGCTTATTGTCATAAACACTGAAAGAGAAGGACTTCATACGAAAATCGTTCTCGTCCTGGTGCTCCTCGAGAGAGCGGTGCCTATTTGTGCAGCTTTATCACGCGACAAAACTGGTAGAAGCTACGCCGGATCTAGTTTGAGTTACTCGATTATTGACACAGTTACAATTCATACAGATGGATATCGCTGTACATCTGCAATAGCATCATCTCCCTCGACGATGAGAAAACTCCATCGTCTGACTTCACGCTGATTTTTCCTATAGGTTTGACTGACATCAATAAATGGGATCAATCTCATCAAGGCTTTACTAAATCTTAGGGCTCGATTCATTGAACATTGTTCCTCTAATACTAAGCAGTTATTCATAGAAAGAATTTCTACACAATTAGTGGGTTTTTTTTCTTCACGCCTTCACAGTAAAAAAAAACCCTCGTCGATTTCACACTGACTCAAAACCGTGATGTAAAGAAAGCTCAGAAATATGGTGGGCAACGGTTTGATCATAAATTTTCTCGCTCGATGTCACGTCCTAAGTGTAAAGATAAGTACTACTCTAGCGACCACATTATTCCTTTACAGATCTATACCATCCAATAAGTTCAACTACGTAAATACTATTAAGGCATAATAATATATGTCGAGGTCTATAAAGCAAAAAACAACAAGCCGAATTTTGATTCTTTTTCTTTCTCCGATAGAATTTTTTAACGAGAACTACTTTTCGAAAAACAGGAAAGGTTAGATAGATGGTAAACCAAAAAAAAAAGAAAAATATTCATATATTCTCACCATTTCCGAGAACTACTTGATAACAACCACCATTCAACAGCATTTGGAATTAGATAAATGAGGTCTATCATCTTATTTACTACTATCTAATTATTCCGTTCTGAGAGAACAAACAAACTTCACTAACTAAACGGATCGACGTCGAGTTTTCCTCGTATCAAACTGGGTGGATTCGGTTGCTTTTGAAATGACATTTGTGGGCCGTAACGAGCTGCACGCAGTTCGTTCTCAAGTCGATTAGAGCCGTCAAGCTCACTCGACCTCGGTGCTTCATCCCACTCGTCTGAACACGCACATAATAAATATCGCATACTTTGAAGCTTGCAAATGTTTTTGATATTACCATGTATTTATAGGTGTAAAACTTTCAGGAAGACAAACTGAATAAATCAGTAACAGTGAAATACAAGCTTCTACTCATCCCCTCATCCCCAGGGAAGCATGCATGTTAATAATAATAATAATAATAATAATAGTAATAAGTAACAATTAATAATAACGATAATAGTTATTAATGAAAACAAACAATAGCAACAATAATAATAATATTAGTAAAAACAGTAACCAGGTTTAACAATAATAACAAACAGTTAAGAGATGCTTCGTTAGAAATATGAGCTGTAATGGTTTTACGAAACAATCCAAAACAGAACTCTGGTCAGGAATTTACTTGAATACTTGAATGGCCCACCCTTATTGGTTGTGCGGGCCCAAGCATAATCTTCATTTTTCGGAGATTTCTGCATAAGCCATTGTGGTTCCCTGGAATCCCAAGGTCAGCATAGTCAAAGTCGGCCTCAGGTCCTCACCCGTCAGGAATTTATAGAATGCAAAACAATTATCTTGTTCTTGTATTGTTGTGTTTGGTAAGTTTTGATGAAATTTCCGGAAATAAGGGCATAACTAACAAACTGGTCCAAATTTTATGGATTCTAAATCAATAGAAAAAAGATATACTTTTAAATATGTATCACAGAAAGGTTAATGAAAGATTATACTTCAGACGTTGAGTACAATACATGTATGAGCCTTATTCATATACGAAAAAAAATCTAAAACAAGGCAAACATTGCATGGAAGAATTGAAATGCTACGATTTCCATGAGATTAAACTGCATGAAATTTGGAGATGTATAGCACAATGAGATAACTTGTCACCCACGCTAATACGAACGACGGTACGCGCTCACATCAGAACAAGCAATACTTTCCAATGATATGCTGTTAGAGAATGAATACCAGTTTACAACGATCACACTAACATTCACTGCCTCAGCAGCAAGTCCCTGTAGTGATATACAAACATCTCTACGAAGTTTATCAATCCCATAGAAAAAAGATGAGCATTATAGTTCTTTAAGGATACTCCATTCATTCAATTTCATTCGTGGCACTGTAGATATGATTGCATGCATATGTTGGTCAACAAAATAGAATGAGTGTTGGGCTATCAATGTATAGAACCAGTGTTCCCATCTTTGCAGATAAATCTGCCTGGAACCAATTCGTCGACCTCGAAGTAATAACGGACATGGTTAGCCCGAGGTACGAAGTTGAGCAATGCATTTGTTGCTTGGAAAGGCTTCAAAACAAACCAAATACTTCAAGATTCGTTTTTAATTACACATTTTGTTTAATGCTACTTGTGAGTACATCGCAATCCGTTTTAAATAGAACAAACAACAATTAAATGCATTCTTCCACAACAAGCTAGGAATTTCTGTTTATATTGTTATCATCTAGTACTCACTGACGTCCGAATATTCGAAAATATACCAATGAACGTTTATTCTTTTAACTTAGTTATGGATTTTTCGGAATAAAAGCAAAAAAACTGCTCAATGCAAATAATGAAATTGGAGACACTCACGACCAAAATTATCACGAGGAAGTGATAGAAGTACAAGTGTGACACCGAACGCAATAAATGCGAATGCAAATATTCGTTTAATATTGCAACGCATTCGGAGCTCTCACATCATCACGTTTTTCGTTCTTGTTTTTCTTTTTTTTTCCTTCAGAGAAGTTGTATATTCTGAAAATAATGATTAGAAATCTGTCGGGTCCCAGCTGTTTTTCAAAACACATCAATTACTGCTGTCAAAACACAATTCGAAAGATTACGGAATAAATATGAATGTGCATAAAAATGTTGTGATAATACGAGAATAAAAGAAAGAAATAAAAAAGGAAAATACAAAGAATGATATGATGGCATGAGTGAAGACTTAACGAGCGTTGTTGTCTGAAGAGATATGACAGAATGATCGAATCAAAACGTCGTAATGGAAAGAATAAGTGTCAACAATATGTGTCAAGAAAAATTCGATCGGGTGATGATAAGAAGAACAGTGTTACGGATTCATAACAAACATGATTACAGGGAACGAAAACAATATATATGTGAATAGTTTATGATAATCCAAAAATCGTTATTATTGTAAATGTCAACAAGGACCAGAATCACGAACGAATATGGACTAACGTTTCGCAGCAGGTTCACTGGTTCTAAGGCCCAATGAGGCGATTGTACTGATTGATTTTGACGGTTCATTTGACCTGTGAACAAAAATTCGGTCACGTTGAAACGATAATTGAACTAGTACCATGTTGCATTTAAGCATCGAGATAAAAGAAAATTATGGCAATTAAATCACAAATAGTGGTGGTGATGAATTTGTATTTTATGGCTGGATTCAACAAGTATCTCGTGTGACTGAACAAATACTGCTTTACATATTCTTTGTTTGATGAGCTTACACGAGGTTGATAATAACATTTATTATCGGCTAACGTTTCGACGTCTTCGTCTTCATCAGAGCCGATGATCCGAGTCGATGGTCCACGCTTCTTGTTCGTCTCGATGCGGCGGCTTCGCCTTCGTGTCGAGTCAGGTCTTCTTCAGCGTTCCATCTCCTCGAATGAGGCACACTCCTTCAGTGATGCCCTTTTATACACGATGCTGATGGTGAATATAATGATAATGTCCGTTGATAACTACTTGTTTTTCTTCCGGACATGTATCATTGCGCGCATCGTGCAGAAGTCGGTGTTGTTATCAGCTAGCACAGAGCGTATCAATACTTCGAAACCGACTTTCCTTGAACCTCGGTTTCCTTGGTTTCGAAATACTGCTTTAGTCTGGCAGGAGTACAATTCGTTGTCGACTGGAAAGTAAATACGTACATCGCGGGAGATTGACAACAGAGAACGATGATGATGATGATGATGATGATGATGATGATGATGATGATGATGATGATGATGATGGTGATGATGATGATGATGATGATGATGATGATGATGATGATGATGATGATGATGATGATGATGATGTGTTCACTGAATGGAGTGTTGATAATGAAGGTCATTATCATCATCACTATCATTATTGTCACTACCATCATAATCATTATCGTTATCGTCATCATAATCATCACCATCATCATTATCATCATCTCGGTCATCACAATCATGATCGTTACCTGCAAGGTTAAAACAAAGTGTTGGATGTTCAGACATGCTAAAATAACCGCATGTTAGAGTAATTGGAACATACAAATCGGACATAACTTGTGTTCGTCTTTAGACAACACTTGCACATAAACGTAAGATCTATAGATCGTCTCTTGAAGGGAGAAAGGATCACTTGATTTCCCGTGTACTTCATCAAATCCAAATAAGGAAAAAAATACAGACAAATGCATCACTGATTGAAACCTGACAAATGAGATAGAATGGAAAGAAGTGGCGAAGTTTCAAGTTTCGAAGAAGTTTCAACTAGCGGCAGAAAAAAAAATGAAAATGACTCTATAGGTGGAAAGAGTATTATTCGCACAAGTCTTATTAATGCCAATTATAATTCTCAGCAAAAGGGCTTCAAATAATATATATGTATATTATATATATATATATATATACCCACATATACATACATACATTATATACATATCTACATATATACGAATATACATAAATACCAGGGATCTCCTTCATATGAGAGATCTTGAGCCGGTTAGTCGCGAGGCTACGTTTAGGAGTCGCCTCCAACAAATAAGCTCCATGTCCGCTCTGAGAGAGCCTGGCAAGCTACCCGTGAGTTTAACCAGCCCCCACGTTTAGAGCCCAGCAAGCAATGCGTGGGTATCAAAATATTAGACACATTAAAATAAAAACGCCCTCACCTGACCCAGAAAGAGCCCCCAATTTCGCAGCGCTGAGTAGCACGAGTACGGAGAGGCTGCTAAAATTTCAAAGACAACGGAAGCTGCCTGGATCATCAAGAACTATGGTGACGATCTGTACCTACAATGCACGTACACTTGCATCTGAGTCCTTGATAAAAGATTTGCTCATGCAAGCAAGAATGATAAGGTACGACGTCATCGGCATGGCCGAGACGAGACGACGCCACCCATTCAACGCCGTCTATGACCCTGGAGAAGAACTATTCCTCGGAACATGCGATAGCAGAAGAGTAGGCTGTGTCGGCATTCTCGTAAACACGAGTTTGCCCATGAACATCGATTTCTTCGAACAGCTTAAAACCCGAATCGGACATTTACGATTAAAAGATGTGGATCAATACCGGCTTTGACATTCTTCGTCGTTTACGCGCCAACATCAAACTATGACGAAGAAGAAGTCGAAGCGTTCTACGTGGACTTGGAGAGGTTCTACAGAGAAGACCATACATTCTTCAAGGTCATCATTGGAGATTTCAATGCCAAGATCGGACCAAGAAGATCGTCTGAGGAACGTCACATTGGAACCCACGGATTAGAATGGAACGAACACGGTGGGCGGCTCTCTGAGTTTATCATGGCGACCAAAACCATCCATGGTAACTCGCAATTCCAGAAGCCTCACCGTCAACGATGGACGTGGGAATCTCCCAATGGTGAGTACCATGACCAAATAGACCACATCATAGTAAATAGGAAGTTTTGCCTAATCGATATCGCTGTTGTCCCAAAATTCAACACGGGATCTGACCACCGTCTCCTTCGTGCAAGATTCTATTTCTCGCAAAAAGGAGAAAAGGCCGCTAAATTCAAAAACCGAAGTCCCAGCACCACCACAAACAGGGACTTATTCAACTCATTAGTCCGCTATTGGGAAGACGCTGTTGTCGATAACATCGACGAGGAGTACGATCGGCTCATTGAACCTCTTCACATTTGCGATATGAAAGCTGAGATGTTATTATTATTCTTTATTCACAAATAAGCTGACGAATGCTTCGAGTGTTTTGCGCACTTGTGTTTTCGACTCCTGTACGAGGATCGTGACACGTACTTCAAAGTCCTCCCGGGAGGCTTTCCAGGCTCTGAGGAAGGCGGAGTCCGCCGAAACGTCAGCTTATTTGTGAATAAAGAATAATAACAACACCTCGCGTTTGCTCAACAAGAATACGAAGAATTACTTGATCAATGCCGAGGTTAATAGAAAGTCGGTCGTGAAAGCTGAGAGTTAGAAAGTCACCAAGAGACGTTTGTCCCCAGAAACTCTCGAGCTGATGCGCCAGCGTGGAATCGCGCGAGCTGTAGGCAACCGTGAACTAACGTCCGAACTTGCGAAAAAGTGCAGACAGGAGATAAAAGATCTTAAAGAGAGAAGAGCAGCAGTAATGGTCGAAGCTGCAGAGGCTGGGAAAAGCATTCGCAAAGTCCACCGATGCTTATCCAGATTACCAGATTAAGATGATTGCACTCCGACGCCCAGACGGAACAGTAACAACGTCCAGAAAGGCAATGGAGAAAGTCATTCGCGAATACTACTCAGATCTCTTCGATAGGCACGTTTATTTCCCGGCATATGAAATAAAAGAAGATGGATATGTTGTACCACCGGTTCTCCCTCCTGAAATCCGGCATGCCATTTCGTCGGTGAAAAATCGAACAGCTCCAAGTCCGGACAGGATAAAACCAGAACATCTGAAGAACCTTCCACCAGTCCTCGTAAACACACTGGCTCGGCTCTTCACACGTTACCCGTCTGAATGCAAGGTCCCTATTCAGTGAAAGACCAGCAAGACCGTGTTATTGTTCAAGAAGGGTGACCTACACGATGCAGGCAACTACCGCCCAATCTGCTTGCTGTGTCGTCTACAAACTTTTCACTCGAGTCATCTTAAACAGGATTGACAGAACACTGGACGAAGGACAGCCATGTGAGCAAGCAGGGTTTCGAAAAGGATTCAGCACGATGGACCACATTCACACGATAACAAGGCTCACTGAAGTATTGCCAGAGTACAAAAGACCGCTCTGTCTCACTTTCATCGATTTACAGAAGGCCTTTGATTCAACTGGGATAGAAGCAGTCATGTAAGCCCTTGGTAGTCAAGGAGTCCCTACACAGTACGTAAAGATTCTTCGTGAGCTGTACAAAAATTTCACAACCAAGATTTCACCATTCTACAACGATATTAACGTTGAAGGCAAAAGAGGAGTTAGACAAGGCGATACAATCTCGCCAAAATTGTTTACCGCCACCCTCTATGGCGTTCGAGCACTGGAATGGGATAACATGGGAGTGAAAATCAATGGTCGGCAGTTACATCACCTTCGATTTGCTGATGATATCGTCCTTATAACACAAGACATTAGTCAAGCGGAACGTATGCTTGCGGACTTTGATAAAGCGTGTGGGAAGAATGGTCTTCTACTAAATCTCACGAAAACGATATTCATGAAGAACGGGTTGGTTTCGTCGTTTGCCCCATTCACGCTCAACGGAACGATTATCTCCGAATGCTCCAGTTATGTCTATCTAGGTCGGTAAATCAATATGATGAACGACTTAGCTCCAGAGCTGAGCAGAAGGAAATGAGCGGCTTGGGAAGCTTTCAAGAGCATCAAGGATGTAGTCAAAGAACATCCGATTCCGAGCCCACCTTTTCGACTCAACGGTTCTATCTGCTCTAACGTATGCGTCAGAAACCTGGTCGCTGCGTAAGCAGGATGAAAGATCACTCAGCGTTATCGAACGCGCAGTCGAAAGGACAATGCTAGGAGTATCCCGTTTCACACATGTAAGGGATGGAATCCGAAGCTCCGACCTGTGTCAACGATCAAAAATCAAAGATGCCGCTCTATACGACAAGCAGTCGAAGATAAGGTGGGCCGAACACGTAATGCGTGTGAATGACAACGGATGGACAAGAGGCGTTAGTAATTGGATTTCTCGGGATGTCAAACGTGCTGTAGGAACACCACCGACCCGATGGTCAGAGTTCTTCAGGAAAAGCCTAGAAGAAGGATGTGATGCTCGATGAGTCCCTAAAGCGAGCAGAACCCACTGGGCTACTCTTGCACGCGACAGGGAAGAATAGAGGTCTTACTGGCGCCCGCTCGAGTCACTCGACGATCAACGGGACTACAGGTGACACATATAGACATAACAGGAAGCCAGCTGCAATAATCTGCCATGGATTGAATGGCACGCTGGTGGTTTGCAAAAATTTTGCAGTTTTTTTTCCAGTGGATTCTCAAGAAACCTGTTTCATATATCGAAAACTCACCATACGGAGTTTTTGACGTTTTGCTACTAAATTCTGCTTACAGGACGGCGTATGTTTACTTTTACCCAATCTTCTGAATAAAAATATCGAACAGTAACTAACAGGTTGGTTAACCTTATTGGCACCGTGAGCGTCGACTCGTACATTGCAGTACGTCACTCAAGAATATTAGCCGCTCAGGCATGACACAATGCTTTCCCGACTGCAAAAGGCCTAGCAGAAATCGAAGCAATCTCTTCCTTCTTGGTACAAATATCGTATAATATCGAAACAATACAATAGTATTAAAGTCAAAATATATTGAGAGGACAATCTTAACTTTTTCTTTCTTTCTAGTACAATTCAAATGGTGATGGCGATGATAGATAGAAAACTAGTTGAGACATACGAAACGAAAGAACGCCATGGTGTGGTGGTGAACGCGTTATCCCCCGGAAAGGGTAGTAGCGCGTTTCTTCTTCACCGCTGACACCTGTGGTCTGGAGTTTCGTAAATGTCTCAGCATCTTTTTGGTTTTATTATAAAAACAATTAATCTGAACATTTTCTACCAACATATTGCTTTTTAACTCTCAAACCTTTGACTTTTTAAGCATTCCATAGTCGACTGGGTTCATTTGAGTCATAGAGCTAGAGCATAATAATAATATAAGCATCATACAGCAGCAGTAATGTAAGCATTAGCGTTTGAGAATGGAATCAAACACTGAAAATCATATCGAAACCGTCGAACGACTGATTCGAAATATTCGATTTGATCGACTACTTGTCTCCGAAGAACCAAAAAAAAACATACGCACACATTAAGAACTGAGTTTTGACCGATAAATGACAGCTTCGTAGATAAAATACAGCTAATCTCTGTGACATTTTCGACCCTCTGTTCCGTTTTACCACATTATACTTACTGACAATTGCGGCCACCCACTTGTTGTTTTCTATTGCAGTAGTAATTGATAACAATTTTAACAAGACAAGCAACTCGTTCATCACTGACGATTAGTTTAAATTCATTGACAACCAAAAATTCGATAGCAAATTTCACGAATCTAAAGAATTAACAATGCTTAGTTGATAGCTTCGAACCCCTGCTAAGCCGCATGGGAGTAGAATTACTACACTAACCAAGGTAACATGAGAGACTGGGAACAATAATACGACTCCAGAAAATCACACTCGAGATCAAAAGATGTAAATGCTTGGCATATTCGAAACTACGAGGATTTTTCAATAAAGGATGATAATATTTTAGCAATAGGAACATTTATAAACATGAGAAGATGGGAAACTGATGAAAATCACTGTGCAAATTTTGAAATGCAAAAAACCAATCTTAAAGTAGTCTTAAAGTAGTGGCGCGAAAAGTAGGATGGGTAGAGATGTCGTGTAATATTGGACGCATGGTTTCCGGTTTAATCTAGCCCCAGGCCAAGCAAGCATCCTCTCACTCCGGGTAAGAAAAATTGAACACTAAACTTGTTTTCGAAGAGCTCTCTCTGATCCACCAAGGATGATGACTGTATGCGGTATATCCAGAATATCCCACCATGAGCAAATGCTAAGCAATAAATGAGAGAAGTTTTGCGATCAAAAAAACATATAAAGTCAGTTACATTTTAAGAAATTAAATGAAATTAAAAACTTTAATACAAGAAACTATGCGTTTGGTGATAACATTGTATTCCACTGGACAGAGACCTCTTTATTCAATCGCATCGCTGATCAAGATGGAAGATTCGACGTAAAAAAGCGAACAAAAGAACATTTTTGTGCTCCAATCAGAACCTTGTCATAGTAGAAATAAACTTTATTTGATTTGAAAAGATTTGCCGATTTAAAGAGTTCCTATTTCAAATGACAATGATTATCATCGTCCCACGGATTGCAACACATTTCCCTAACCTGGAAACAGATGCAGTCAGAATCATAGATTGTCAACGGTATATTAAATTAGTATCATTGAAGGCTAAGGAAACGACTAGGGCTAATATTGAGCTGAAGATGCCTTCATTAAAACAGGTGGTTAGATTATCTCTCTATAAGCATTTCTTATAACTGTAATGTAGAATCGAGATAGATTACACTAAATTTCAGCTTCATTTTGCAATTGCAGTCAGGTTTGTTTTCAAAGAATGTGTATATTCAGTAGAGTCACGAAGTTCTTAGTAACTGCCTTTTAGCCTTCAGCACCCAAGAACTTAAAACGGTAATGGTACACCAGCAAGAGAACACTATAAAAAACACACACGAATTTGAAGAAGAATGAAGTGGTTAAATCGATTGAATGTGAGAAATCACCGAGATCGTCAAATATTTCCACAGTAAAAATAAAGGTGACCGCAGTGGACGCAGTGGTTGTGGACAAAGACAGCTGATAGGATGTTTTCCTAAACGGTTCACCGGCGCCGAACTAGTCCCGATAGCCGCATCACTTAAAAGGAAAGATGCAAGTGTGATCTCGGACTGCCAGATTCATCTAAAGAAACTGAGACAAATGCTTACGACCAATTGTGATGCTTTCGATGAAGTAACGGTTCACGTGCGGTATATGCTGAAATATTCAGTTCTGTGAAATTTTATCACATACATAGAAAATAACAACGGGGATGGATATAGCACCAATATAGCACGGGGTTACACCAGCGTTTTTCGACAACTTTTCCCTAAGGAAAATGGTCACCGTCGTCGCCGCCGCCGCCGCCGATTCTAAAACAACAACACTAGGAGAGTCGGTGAGTGATTTTTGCGTAGACACAAAATATCGTAATAGTAAAGCTGTATAGAATTGAGGATATAAAGTTCTATTCAAATGATAGTATTTTGGAAAATAAACGTTTCAAATACTGTGATCAATATTGCTTTTCGACTGGATGAGTCATGCAGCGTTTCTGCCATAGCAGAGACAGCGTTCAAATCAAAATAGCCATCTTAGATTAGCAAAATTCTAAGAAATCTAACCATAAATCGTAAAAAAAGTGGGTATCTGGTGTACACTAGCGAGACCAGGGCTATCAGAACTGACTTAGAAGTTGACCTTTAGGATTGTTGTAAAGGGCGGGCTAGTGCGCATTAAATGGTTCTCGCAGACTACTACTTTACTGGAATAAAAACATTCAGGAAGGTGGAAATAGTAGTTGTTGGTTCGACACCATACCGAGCAAGCCAGGCCATGCATGCCAGCAAATCAATGCCAAATTTTTTCAAAAAAAGTGTACCCAGTGATCCATAAAAGTTGAGGAGTGTCAGTGGTGATGACTTGGCATCGTTAAAGCATGGTTCTCGCAGGATTCCAGAGAGGATGAAGTCAACTAGCATTCTAGGACATTCATAAAGAAGACAAAATGCAAATACGAAGTTTCAGAGAGTGAATAATGCGAAACAATGGACTCAGTGAAAGAGTTACTGGAGTCCGCACAATATATAAAGTTAGCACGTATAAATAAGAAAATTAAATAAAACTTAAAAGTTAAAAGTATTAAACTCTTTGTGTTGATCAATCCCTGTGGGATGCGCCATGCATTCGACTTCATTAATCATCGTTAGAGGTATGCATATCTGGCCTTTACAATGGCTCGCGTCGGCCAACCGATGCATCGAACTAGTATTGCTGTCCCCCCAGACAAGTCTGGTACAAATTTGCCGACCCTTGAGGGATGGAGAGCTTGGTGGGCCATGGCGCCAGGACAGATTCCACATGTGCATTGCAGGGTGGCTCCGACCACTGCACCACATGCGGCCCTAACTTGTCGCGAAGATCTAGAAGGCTTAAATAACTTAAGAAATAAAACTTACATCTTATTAAACATGGTTTTGTTTGCCAGTGGATTCCATGTTATGGTCACTAGAGGCGCTTTACAATTTCAATTAGAGTGAGATAAGTCAAAAATCGACTAGAATAAATTCGGCTGATCAACGTATTTAGTAATGTATTCTGAGCTAATGGCAAAAAATTCACACACATACGTACATAAAAAAGTGGAAGAACAGCTGTGAAAAAACTTGTTTTCGGTGAGCCTAGTGATAATAAGGACAAAATGTCAGCGCTTTTCATAAAACTCAGTGCAAAACGAGCAGGTAAACGATAGAACTACGCAAAAACACTACGTTCACTGTATGTGCACATCGTGGATAGTGATTGAAGTCTACGGGAAAATAATTACGGAATCAAAATAGATTGCTTTCAGCTGATCTCATTGTCACTATAATTGATGACGTGCTTCATTCAGTGACTGCACTGTTCCAACCACTGTGCCACACGCGCCCTCTAGAGTAGATAAAATCCAAGCTCCTATATTACTTCTTCTAGTCCAATTCTTCTCGGGCACAGTGCATTTGTCTCTTACAGTGAGCGATAAAAAACTAATTCAGCAAGAATACCCGGCATTAGTGCAAAAATTCATGACAAGCTTTCAACACAACAGAAATCAACGCATTGTGAACGACGGCAACATTAGACAACAAAACTGCATTTGATATCCGAACGGTTCAGGACGGTAACAAAAGGCTTCATGAAACTAACCGTGTTCACAAAATTCGTGTCAACTGATCATTGACCAAACATTTGTAGACAATAGGGAAGTGTCGTGCTACAATACTAAATTTGTAAGTAAATATACTCCTACTGTTATAAGACGACCCCATTTTGCACAAGTAGGGCAGCACCTTCTTCTACCGCATGAGATGCCTTAAAAACTACTACAAAATGTTTTCTGAACCATCAAACTCTTAGTGAAAGCTGGCTAAGATTAACAGCTCATCAATTCCATCATTATGAAGCTATCGAAAGAATACCTCAGACTCCCATTCAACCACCGAACTCTTACAAAACTAGTGGACAACGGCAGAAGAAAAATTTCGAAATACTCAACACTTTATGCTAAAATTTACAAAGAATTGATAAAGTAAAAGAATTCTATTTCCCACTTTGCAATCTACCATAAAGTTTATCCGACTTTGTACACAGTTTCCAGAAAGATTTGACAAAACGGAATAGAGACGACATAGAAAGACCACAACTTAAATGTGCACACTTCAGCCCAATCTCGGTCGAGACACCCAGTTATAAGAAGAAATTTTTTCAAACATATTTATCATTTCCTATGCGTCATAGAAACCACTATGACCAATATGGTAAAGTTAAGCTATAAATTCATGCTGAACAGTGGATAAAAAGGAGTGGAGTGCGTTAACCAAAAGAGAGGTGGGCGCGCTCACGAGAGATGGACCAAGCTAAGCTGGTTGTTTCCGAACACTAAAACACAGCGTTCTAAACGGAACGTCGGCTTATTCATACTTGGAAAATTCATAAGCTTAAACTAACATTAAAAATATTTAACTGCCACAATATCAGCTGTATCACCAGTGAAGAACGTCGAATGACTCGTGTGGACACCTCCAAGGCTTCCATTTGTACAAAAGTAGCATAGTGGATCTTGCTTGCTTTAGGAACACACGCGTCACTATTTTTGTCTTGAAATTCTAACAAACGACTCTGATCATCAGGTCGATGGCCTTGGTGCTGCATGTTTGAGATCCCGTGGAACTCAGTCGCTAACGGCTCCTGCTGTTACGGTGCATAGCATGCCTCCCTCCACTTGATTTTCGACATTTTGGAGCACATATCGACGGTTATGATGTTTGTTCACTCACATTGGTTGGAAATTTGAATTTCTTCTCTCATTTTCCGTAGTACAAATACTTCTGTCATAACCCTATTCATTGTCTTCTTAATAATTCCCAGTTATTTTCTATGTTATGTAACGTCAAGTTATCCGATGCGCAAGTTCAGCCAAAAAGAATCGTTTAATTAAAAATATACGACGGATTCGGGTGTTGTTTATCTCTTCACTATATCTAGATAATCTTAAAACTCCACAAGCATCACATTTTCTGCCACTCAACTCTATAGCAAAGTTGTTTTTAATGTTGCCTTCCCGATTGAAGCACACATAGTTGCAGCATTCGAATATACTCTGATTTGTTAGGGGTAAGTGCAGTATCAGGAACAATCCGTTCTATTTGAACTTTGTTTTCCTGTCATTCAATCCAGAACCAATCTTTCCACAACTACTACCATATAAACCCGTATTTGCACAATCACCAACGATCACCCTGCGAAACGAATACCGTATACGAAATCAATTTAAAATGAGCAATGCTTATTGTGATAAGGACCAACACCTAACACGCAATTGTTAAATACTGATTAGAAGAACTGACGGCATACTCTAAAACATGAATAAAGAGGCTGGAATATTTTCTATGAATGCAAATTTGAAAAGCTATAACAACAAAACAAACGACACCGTCGTCAACGTTGCAGCCTTGATTCTGGCTTTTTCCTTCAACGGTTTCTTCTCCACATGTGTTGTGCATAATCCAATCACTAACTACTGATAAATCGACTAGAATGATTAGTGGCTCTTACTAAGAAGTAATGACAATTCTGCTTACTCATACTGCAAAAAACACAACACTATCGCTGTTAATACATAGCGCGTACACCGAGAAAATCTGTGATGATACGTACTTTTATCTATACACTTGTACATGTGTGCATTTGTGTATGTGTGTATATGTGTACGCGTTGTCTTGCATCTTTGTGTAACAAATTTGCAGCACGAATGATTGAAAATGTGCAATAGACATGGGGTAAGAAGAAAAAGTAACACAATTTCTTTTAACCACAAGAAAGATTGCTGCTGCTGCTGCTGCTGGTGGCTCAGTTGGAACTGCTGCTCCTGCTGCTGTAGATGACGATGATGATGCTACTACTAATACTAGTGATGTTGCGACTACAGCTGCTGCTACTAATGCAAATGAATCGAAAAGAACACGTCTCGAGACACCAGCGTTTAGAAAACCAATGCAAATTGGCATTCATTATCCTAGTCATGTCCCGTAAAAGTGCAAACAGTGCAGCGAATCAAAGAAGACGTAGACTATCAGCCTGAGGTACCTTCCATCGCTAGCGCAACTAAAAGGGAGTTCAAAGTAAAAGATACAAGAGTGAACGCGACATAGATATTCACAGTAAACAATGACACTTATACTAATAGCAATACTTTAGCATTTCCTACATTGAATTTTCGCAAGAATGCGCATATTTTCCATTTCCTTAATTCTGAATACGATTTTGTATAAGTACTAAAAGAGCTTTCTAGCTCACTCAATGGTATTTCTCTCTAATCTCAAACTGTCTACCATCTAGAAAATGGTCTTCATAATTCATTTTTCATCTCTCTCTTATTTTTTTCGAAAAAGAAGGAAACAGAAGAAGTACACTGCCAAGAGAAGCGAAAATGTATCCGAAGAAAAAAGAATGAAATGACACCCTCTCTT
>MQTX01000436.1:15729-27089 GCA_009735665.1 Angiostrongylus cantonensis | reverse complement strand
CCATATACATATATATATATACATATATACATATATACATATATATCACCTATATCACGTGTAGTCTACGTTATAAAACAAGAATTCCAAATGAACATGACGAATGCTTCCGTTTGGCGTTGTTCGGAGCCCAGAGGGATCTCCTCACTCAGAGGACGCAAAGAGCATCACTCCTATTGATAAAGGATAAAAGGATAAAGCTCTCGGCGTTGATCAATCCCTGAGGGATGCGCCATGCATTCGACTTCATTATGTATCGTTGGAGGTGATTGAATGCATATCTGGCCTTTACAATGACTCGCGGTGGCCGGCCGATGTATCGAGCCAGTGCTGCTATCCTCCCAGACAAGTCTGGTACCAATTTGACGACCCCGGAGGGATGGAAGGCTTGGTGGGCCATGGGCGCATTTCACGTGCGCGCCGCAGTGGCGCCTCCAACCACTGCGCCACACGCGCCCGTACTCCTATTGATACGAGGCAATTTATTTTTACTACTTCTGACGAGAAAACATTCGAGTAGCCGGCTAGGCTTGGCAACTGGAGCTGAATAGCTCACGGGTCGCCTTTCAGGATATAGTATCTCAGGTTCCTCAATAGTGTTTGGATGAAATGGTTGGGCCGAACCCAAGACGAGAACACGAGATCAGCTTCCACTGAAGCACCTGTTTTCGCAAGCACGAATATGATTACGTGTTACAGAAGGTTCCAGCCAATCTATTATCGGTGACTTATGAGGCATAATGAATATACTTTCATGCCAAAAAAAATGTCGCTGTCGATCCATATAACCCCATACTTTCTAGTTGGTAATGCGTCAAATAGGTAGCTTTTTGATTAAAAGTCTTGCGTCGAGAAACCTCACATAAAAAAGATTCATGAGGGAACTAAAAATACAGATACAATAATTACTGCAAATTTAAGAGACTTGACAGATAGTGCAAAAACACAGCGACTAAAAGAAGTAACAGCTGAATAATCACACAAAGCACACTACATGAGGAGCGCCACAACGCCACAATGCCATTTGAAAACAATGCTGCTCAGGAAACGGTAACTATATTTTGAATAGGTTTCTGTTATGGCTCGCTTCAGCGAATTTTCAGATTGCAGTTGAAAATCGATCGTGAGGGAAATCAAAGAAGAAAAAAAAGTAGGTGACAAATGACTTCGTGAATGTTGCTATACGCCCGTTTTGAGATGGAGCGCTCAACTTCAAAGTGGGTCGAAATCGTGTCGTTCTATCAGTTGAAACCGCGGACTCACCTATGATCAAAGAAAAGGAAGAAAAAACTGAAGTGGAAGGACAAACGTTCGTCAATGTAGACTTGAATGCGTTTTTCTGATCGCTTCAAATCGATTTCAACGTAGTCAACAAAACGAGGCTTTCTTCTTAAGTGAAACAATAAGAGTTGTTGGTGAAATAGAAAAAAAAACCTTTAAAATGCAACTAGATCAACTCACGACGCTGGTTATTTGAACAGGAATGCGATTCATTAGAAAACAACAACGGATTCCGTCAGCGTGTATTTTCGTCGGCGGCAGCTGTTTTCTGAATCCTGGGCAATCCATTGTGCTGACCAGACATTGAGCTTTTTCTGCGACGAATAGCGGACTGTATTTAGTATAACGCGATCGCATCTCATGAATTAGCATGCTATCTTCCAAACGTAGTACAAAAGTAGTGTACTACTATATTTGCTAGTAATAAACTAAAATCGTCATCAAAGATAGTGCGCTGCATTTTTCATAAGATAGGACGGCTTAGAATCCTTGCTCTGGAGAAATGCACCAATTTTTGCTTCCGATTGTTTTGAAATGCAAATAAAATAAACGAAGACTAGTGTTCGACACACTGATGACCTCATTGCTGCAAATTTGCTATGAACACATGCTTGTTGAATGTTTTTCAAAAGACTCACGCAAAGAACGCTATCATTACTCAGAAACGAATTAAAAATAATAGTTTGGTAAGTAGGAAATCCTATCGATGAAACCAGCCAACTTCATATATCATGTAAACGTAGATGCTCATCAAGCACCTCAAATCAGTTAGAAACACATTTATCCAGTCGCAGCTGAATGTCCACTGAACCACGACGATTCAGAAATTAAACAAAGGAAGCTTGTCGATTCTTTGCCACAAAAACAGTCAATCAAGGTTATCATGCTATAAAATTTCAATTATCATCATGCATGCTTCCAAACTATTGACATTTAGGACAGCAGCATCAGTGAAACCGGTGACGGAAAACCAGCTATCAAAAAGATCGACACGAAATGAAAGAGAAAAGAAAATTTTGCCAATGATGAAGACGGCATGTAGAATCAAAACATCATAAACAACACCAAAAACATCAGCGAAAATTCCGAGTGATGATGACGCTCTCTGCTCGAAAGTGTCTCAGATGTCAATCTCGTAATAAGGTATGAAGCGCTTAGTGGTGGTCATAATCAGCCTTTTAGATAAATATCATTCATAAAACTCTTAAAGCATAAAATATTGACCGCTATGTATTAATCCTTCCCTTAGCAATGTGCAATGCATTCGCCTCTATTCGAAGTATCCTAGATTGATGGAAGGTAGAGTTAGCCCAAACAATGACTTACGGGAGCACGACGAATGTATCAAACCATTGTTTTTTATCTTCGTAGATAACTTTGGAACCAATTCACCGAACCCAGTGGGTTGACAGGCATGGTTAGCTCGAGAGTTGTGGTCGAACCAATGACTATTTGCAATATGACATTTCTAATAACTGGACTACACGCACAACTAGCATTCAGAATAACCAGCAAATGTGTTTCATGAACTATTTAATAGGAACAGTTGGCGAACGATTTGAAACGACCGTCTCATCACCTTCAATTGATGCGCTTTGTTTGCCTTAGCACCAATTTCAATGCTTGCGTAAAGCGGAGTGTTTTTGCTGCTATACGTCTTTTAAATAATCAGAAGTATTACATTGATTTTAATAGACGAATATATTGATGCTTATGATATCTTCAATATAATACATAGTAATACTTAATATAATACATGGTGGCTCCGGGTTAACTAAGCTTCTCAACCCTCCGGGGTCGGAAAATTGGTACCCGACTTTTGTAGAAGAAAATCACTCTCTGCAATCCAAATGGGAAGGCTTCAGGCCAATTATCTTAGAACTCCAGGAAAAACTGCTCGACCAACATTTTACGACATCCAAGATGAAGTGTTTGCGAGAAAACGAATCAAATGTGAGAAATGCTAGGATCCGCAGAGTAGACGTGAAGACGGGTCAAATAAGATAAAACAAAAGCATGGTATCGTTCACAGTTAAACTGTGTTTTGATAAGACTGTAGAATTTAAGCGGAACAACTATAGATGTTATCAAATACAAAGAACATTTATAGAGAATTTGCAACTGTGAAAAAAAAAGATTTTGAAATACGAGAGACTTAAAAAGAGTTTTAGATATAATCAATATATATATAGGTGTGTGAGCGCAGTGGTTTCAGGTTTCTTTCAATACACATGTGGTCGTTGGTACGTTGTCGCGTTAAGGTCTCTGCCAAGCCTTCTATTCCTACAAGGTTGTCAGATTGGTAACATACTTGCGCTAGAAGCTAAAAATACTGATTTGGCTTGATACATCGGCAGAGCTATGGCGAGTCATTGTATAGGTGCCAACATGCATCCAACAACCCGTATGGTGCCTGATGAGGTCGAATGCATGTCGCGTCCCGTAAGGATTGATCAACATCGAACGCTTTATCCCTTATCTACACAGACAGGTAAAAAATTCACTGATGAGTCGCTAAAAAGAACTTGTTATGGAATTCTTCATAATAGGAAAAAAGAAACGATGAAGTCACAGCATTTTATGGAATTGCTGAATACCGCTATCTACACATTTTTGTGAATTTTCGTAGCATTACGATAAGCCTTTTCAAAAACCTCGTGTACCTACCGAATTAAAAAAAAAGAATCAGGAGAAAATCGTCTTGATAAATTCACAACACATTCAAAAGGAAGAATAGAGAAAATGTCCTCATTCGGCAGCGCCCTTTTATACAGGGTGGTTACTGATCGACTGCTCATCCATTAAAAATAACTTATTTTACTTCATTCGAATGGTGCTGCATTCCAAAAGATTCGATTCGATTCGGCAACGAAGATTCATATCGCATAGGGCAACGGCTGTGGGGCCTCTCGACTTAAACAACCACCGCTGTGAGAAACGTAATGGTGCCGAAACGTTGCCCGTGTAAAAGCTTTTATAAATGCCTTGTTTAAGCTAATTAATGAAAAGAAACACTACTCAACAACATCGATTATGAAGGTTATTGTAGAATGGTGATCACGAAGATAGGGTAAAAATAGTAACAACAATAGTACAGCAACAATAAAGAAAATCGGTTAGTCGCTGCGTATCCGTCACCAATGAAGGTGTCCTGGTTTGGGTATGGATTTGAGTGTCAGATGAAGGTTTAATTTTCTTCACGAATGTCACTAAATCTAGGTAGAGTGGCACTGGAATTTTGAGATGTCGATTGTAACGCGTGCCCAGGTAGGTAGTTATTAAAGGCAGCATTTTATGAATCAAAAGGGGCCTTTTCTAGAAAAGTCTGGTGTTGGCTAGTTTTGAAAGAGTGAGCGGCTTAGTTTGCCCTCGGCATGGAATCGAACCAATGACCATTTGGACCGTAGGGAAACTCCGGCCTCTGCGCTACACGCGTCTGACAAAGCAATAACAACACTGTTAATAACGGTAATAACATTAACAATAGACCTACACATGCTTTCGAAGAGTCAATACAGATGGATAAATACAGATAAAAATAAGAAGGTGCACATTGTTTGCTGCCCTTAGGCATCATCTTAGCATTATGTGGAAGAAGAAAATCAGCATGTTTCAAGAAATGAGTGACTGTTTGGTCTTGATTTTGAGAAAAATGTTGAAAAAAATTCACCAAAACCACAATATGAAAGGCTACATGGAAACTGTCCAACTAGAAAAGTTGGATCAGTGAACGGAACTGGAAACTATCAAGTTGAATGCGTATCCAACACAGTGATTTTCATGGTAGCGTTCGACTCAGGTCAACGGTAATTCGAATAGAATCGAATATCGAACGACTTCAAGTAGAAATTTCTAAAACATAGATTGAGGAACGTCAAAAATGAAATCGAGTAGCTCCTTTGGCAAATTAATAAGTCTATCTCACGTAGCCGGGTAGTACGGCCACTTCGGATCCCTGCATTATTTATTCCTTGTGTTGTTCCCACAAACTGATCATTAGTGAAAAGCAATTCGCTTATAGCCGGTCTAGACCGATTGCTATCAAATCTGGTGTAATGACTATCGCAAATTTACGCTTTTTATAACCGTATCGCTCTAATGCAAAATGTTTCGATCAGAGATCATTTCCTGCAATCCCACTGATGTGAGAGAAATGAGTTAGGCAGGTGACACTCATGCCATAAAACCTGTAACTACGGCTGGACTCATATTTTGTAAACGCTTAATGGAACTTTTTCGTTTAACAGCTAGAGAAGATGTTTTCAATTGAGAAAAATGTTACTGCGGCAAACTCCGATGAAAATTTGAAATAGTTTGAAATGAGACTCATCGCCATTACTGCCACTACAATTAAGACAACTATAATCAGTAAAAGGTAGTAAATAGAAAGTTAACATTATGACAACTATACTCGCTATAAGGCCGGATAGTACAGAAAATGTAGGACATAGTAATGAATAGCATGAAGGACATCATCGTTGATTAACAAAAACAGATCCGTGACGGCAAAAAAGGAATCGAACACATCATTAGAAAAATCCGATTTGAAATCTAGCATATATCACGATTATTAATTGGCGCTTTCTAAAAGCTTTATAAAAGCTCCATTAGTTTTAGAAGGAATCCCAATTAGAAATGTTAAATAATATTCAAGACAACGATGATTCTATGTAATATTCTGCTGGCCCACTAGTCAACTTAATTTTGAGAGTTTGATTCAAAAATAAATGTGTTCTCCCCTAGAACTGAACCCGCTTACAGATATTCTAGCTTCCGATTCGTTCTCACCAAAGGCCAAGAAGTTTAATGCAAAACTGCGTAAATGGAACTATACGAAATCCACAAAGTTTAAAAGTAGTGATGTCATTCTCAAACAGTACTAGAGGATTTCATCAAGAATTGATTGTTGTTTATCATAGGAGCGAGAAGAACAGACTTCAGCAAACTGAAATTCACGAAGACAATCGGCAAACGGATAAGACAAAGTAAACACTCAACACATCGACTCCACAGCTTAACGTTGAACATTCAGTCGTTGCTGCGTCTTGACTGCAACTATAAAGTGGTAGTACGGCATAGGTTATAAGAAGCTATCCGTTGAATGCATTGCTTCGTATAAGTATTTTTAATCTTTTCTATGGTGATATACACAGGAAAATATAAAAAACGAATGAACGTCAAAAAACTGAAAGAAAAAAACATCTATATGCAATCTGTCAGGAGGGGAAAAATACACCTATCAGTGCGGAAAATCACCGAGCATCATTGCGCTGAAGATGGTGATTGTGGGTTTTCTTGATGTCAGCCTAAGCTAAAATCAATTCATTACATTTCCCATTCATATATAAAACAACATACAATTCCATAAGAAACAGAAAACAATGGGAGAAGAAAAAAAGAAGGAAACAAGAATGCGTAGTTAGACAGAACATGTTCATTACTATAGAAGGCAGCGCATATGATTTCTTACTCCAGCACGTTAACACAATCATACCAATCATTGACCAATCATTTATTGAGACCAGTGAAAGATTCTGCCGTGAGATTTGAACGCTAGTGGAAATAACCGATGTGAAGCGAAAAATATCAGAAGTTGTTTCGTTGCCAATCGCACATGAAAATTGTAGAGCGCTTAGAGAAAAGGAAAACGTTCGAAAAACAAAAGTCAACATGCATCGACTACGCGTCATGAATTGGTAATGAAGTGTGTGAAGCAGATCAGGTGTGCATGACTGCGTGTGGGTGGATGGATGGTGGGAGTGTGATGAAGAAGTGGCGATGGTTGAAGATGATGTTGATGATGAATGATGTTTGAATGACAGATTGCCCATTACGAGACTGTATTCACCAACTAGTACCTTACCAGTGATTCCATATAATTTTTAATTTCAATAAAAGTGTAAAAGTGCATATGGTTTCATAGCAACCAGTCTCATGCTTTACAACGATAGCAATCATAATGCAGTGTTGACTTTTTCGGCTAAAATGGCACATCGTGAGCGATTAAATGATAAGCAGTGATTGAACTCATCATATAAGGTTATAGTAATGATAGTATTAGTTCGATAAGTCTTCTTCACACTGGACTTTCAGTAACAAAACGGCATGTAAAGCTTTTCTTTGCCACCTAATACACTTCTTATCGCTGAAGTCTTATATGCCCACCTTACATAATTATAGTTCCAATTCAAGTTTAACTGAGTTCCATAGATGATCGAATTCATGAACAACAGCTGAAATGGAACATGAAAAACTTGCTTTTTTATATGACTACAACAAAAAATGAGCATAGCAGAAAAGAAAGAAAGAAAATGCCTCTTTAAAATATTGCACTAATGGTGGCTTTCCATGAAAGACATCGCCATGTCACTGTATCAGTTCCAATCATCCAACATTTTGTATACCGGAACTCAAAGTATGTATATAAAAGGAAATAGAAACGGATTACGAAAAGGAAAAAATACTTTGAAAAGTTCGTAACACCAGGTGCAGTTTCCAACGATTAACAGTAATTTTTAATCAAGCCACGTTATATCGACAATACGGGTTATAATTTTTCGATTGCTATTCCATCAAACTAAAAGAAACTGATAAGGTTATGAGGAAAATCAATGAAAGCGATGAATTTAATGCTTTGAATGAATGAAGATGACGAAGATGGTAAGGAGGAGGACGACGACGACAAGGGTCATGGCTAGGATGACTTTGACGAGAATAATGATGATGATGAGGATGATGACAACGGGGATTACGATGAAGAAGATGATGACAAAGATGACGACGATGACGATGATGGTGGTCACCCAGTGTATTTATCCAGTAACACGGGGATTGTGGAGTGTTTTTCAATCAGAGGCGTGCATTTATTCAATCATGGATGCGCGTAATTGGTTGTATTCAATCGAATTTCGGAATTTTCTTGAATGATTGGTTGTCAGCTTAAACGTGTTACGACATTGGCTATTCGATCAGTATTCTTCCATGAAATATCTCCTCTGTCCTAGCACGTAATCTTTTCTTGTGCACAATGAAGATATCAATGACATACATAATGTTGTGAAATGACACACTTCAGACGTTACTTGTTCGATTCAAATACGAAGTGATTACTGATAACTCTTGTACTAATCCCCCCGACCGATTTTCTATTAACCTCGGCGTTGATCGAACAATTCTTTATGTTCTTGTTGAGCAAATGCGAGCTGTTATTCTACTCCTTTATTTACGAATAAGCTGACGTTTCGGCCGATTTCGCCAGGAAGGCAACTGAAAACGGAAAAAATCAAAAGGAATGGAAAGTTCTCCCTTCTTTTGATTTTTTCCGTTCTCAGGTGTCTTCCTGGCGAAATCGGCCGAAACGTCAGCTTATTCGTAAATGAAGAAGTAAAATAACATCTCGTGTTTGCTCAACAAGAATATAAAGGACTTATAACTCTGTCATATAACTATTTAGTCTAGTTCTTACGTCGTTTATTCATTTATTAATAGACTTACAAGAAATCAGATGAACGTTCAGAAGAATGCAGATGGAAAATTGAGAAGAAAAGGAAGAAGAAAAAGATAATGACCATGATGATGATGAAGAAGAAGAAGAGAGAAAAAATACCAAACGATCCACATCAATCATTGTCGGAAATGCCGCCGCTAAGGGTAAAACGTAGTGGTGACGAGCAATCGATAGCACTCTATTTACTTAGTTGTTTGTATGTGATCTAGTGATAAGTATGTTGTTTCTATGAAAATAGTAATTTCTCAGAAAATGTATTGAATAGAGAAAAAACGACTTGTGGGAATGACAAATTAACGGTTGCGTACCAACTGTTCAGCGAATAAATGAGGCGTTAAGGGCTTAGTTTAATGTTGATTGCTATATCCTAGGTCTACTGAAAATTCTTGAATATTTCAAAAAACCATAAAGTGCTTAAAATCGAATCAAATACTAGGGTTAATTTGAAACCATTTAAAAAACGCTATGGATTTTTGCTAACACAGTTTTCTCCTGCTTTTTTTTACGATGAAGTCGTTGAAAGTTCTGCAAACGAACAGCACAGCAAGCACGATTCAAGCTCATCTGGATTTTCAGCGATCGCAATCCCATCATGGAATGTGTTAACCTTTCAACGTTATTTATTTATGAATTAGTAAAAGGGAAGAAATACGGAGAGATGTTAAGAAATCAAATAGCGATTCTATCCATATCACTGAAACAATACCATAATATCAAACAGTTCAAGGTCGACAATGGCATTGCCCCTAGTAATACTCTTGTGTATTAATTAGGGACATATTAGAATACCGTAGTCCGATGATCGTAGTGCTACTATCGAAATTTTCACTATCCTTTCCGTCTCAGTGTCGAACATCCATGGCAAAGAATTGTTAAACAGGAAAGTACGACAATAGCACTAAATAAGTCACATTATATTCGTTGTTTGTCTAATAAAACACTTAAGAAAACTGCAAACTAATTCCGTTTTAGTCCCTCTAAAAACTCCAAAAGAAGAAATAAGTGATTAGACGAGTTGTCGTCATTTGTCATGCTGTCATAGAAATTCATTCTACTTATAACAAATAATTCTAGTAAAATCAACAAACCCTTTGAGCTCATGAAATCGAATTTTGGGTTAATCAAATCTGAGTAATACGCGCCAAAACCCGCCCGATAATTTTAACTCATAAATCAGTCAGCTTGAAACGCGTAGCCATTTGCGGCACTTCCAGTGCAATTTTCACATTATCTTATCATTTTACCCTGATATCACATCAAAACACATAGCTTAACAAGTATTAATATGAGCTTCGAAGTAGTCGCAAACTGAACAGCGTGACAAACTGCGATCACATGATATCTCTCAGTGACGATTTACGGATTTCTTTGCAAAAATAAGCTTAAGTATCTTCTCCACATCCAAATCAGAAAAGTATCCTCATTGATTCAACTCTAGTCCTAATCCTTTATGTTCAGTTATTCTTCATGATTCTTGCGTTAAGCATTTGACATCACTAAATACTTTCTCCAATATCGACGACTACATGAAGCAATCGACAAAATTTCATGTACGTAACGTCATGTCAAATGGCAACTTATGACGACTTTGAAATATCAAATTTCGGATGCGATAAACGAAGCAGAATACATTTCTTCTAATGATGTCACATATTCTCATCAAAGAAATTGAAAAGATCCATCTTATCTAACAGTCACGTCTGTTCATGACTGCTTCTAAATGAATCGTCTTCAAAAAACGTTAATACGACGAGGGATGTGAGTAATGTTCGTAACAAAAGATGTAGTATCCTACTTTTCCACTTGAATATTCAGTATTTCAAACGTTAACGCCTTTTATGTACATATATATATATGTATATATATACATGTATGCTTACTTATATACAGGTATATGTATGTAGAGGGCGGAGAGGACAGTAGCAGTGATGCCGATCATCACGAGTACAGCGCTGGTTTAACCCCACGCCAGGCTCACCAAACCTCTCTTCCATTCGTGGTTAGGAAGCTAGTACCTGACGTGTTCGGGAAAAAAACACTCTTTGCAATCTAACTGGGAACACTTCAGCCCGGCTATCCCAGAACCCCAGTGAGAATCAAATCGACCACTATTCTACGACATTCGAGACGAAACGAAAATCCTCAAGCAGCGCATCAGCAAAATAGACGTGAAGTTGCTCCTTAGCATCCTATCCTCCCAACGGTTTACCGCCTCATCGCGGCTGAGAGGTGTTCCTGGGTGCCGGACTGCGATGTACATCGGGGGATTCCTACTCTGGCAAGATTCCTATGCTAAGAAGGAATTCGGCCTTTCCATCAGGAAGCCTATCTAAGAGTAAACCAGCACCAGGAGCCACCACTGTCCTGGTATTAAAGTCGCATGGTGGCAAATCTCCCTCTGATCCATAAGCGCTACGACCGCCTGTGGTGGTGAAGACCTGGGGCAGACTCTGACCACGATGACCGCGAGATTCTAGAGAACCACAATAATTTAACCAGCAAATCTCCGAAAAATGGAGATTATGTTGGCGCCCGCGCAACCAGTGAGGACGGGCCATTCAATTATCAAGTA
>MQTX01000436.1:0-15253 GCA_009735665.1 Angiostrongylus cantonensis | reverse complement strand
TATATGTATATATATACATACACATGCACACACCTATCATATACATACATGCATACTTACATACATAAATACGTGATCACATACATACCTGCACTATGCATACAGAAAACTACGCAAATGCATGCATGTCATATACAAACATACATGCCTGCACACGTATACGCCTGCAGAACACACCCTTTCATACCTGCCACATACATATCCACCTACCTGCATATGTACATACCTCCCACATATACACGAACCTACCTGCACGCATACATAGTTGCCACATACACGCATACATACATGCTTGCATGCGCGCACATCTGTCCACATGTAAACGCATAGTTGTCCACAAATATACTACCTTTGTAAAACGACTGCCTTTTAGAAAATCACGAAGAAAAAGATGCTGTTTAGTTCTAATTAACCTAGTGACCTATACTCGTATAATTGACAATTTCTTAACATAATCACGAGGTAATTTGAAAAGAAGTGGATCGGTTCATTGAAGTGGAATTAGAATGGGATCGATTTTTCTCATAGTGTATTGATAGGTTGGTAAGAAGAATAACTAGAAATTGAATTTTCACTTGCACATTCGCAACGCGGTTGTAATTGTAGGTAATTTTTCGACAATTAGAACACTTGTAGGCTCGAAGACCTGATAGACGTATAAAATCCATTAGGTGGATTTGAAAACTTGGCAGACTTAGTGTTCGTGCTACCACTCTAATGCCACTCTTAAAATTTTCACCAAATAAAGTTGATTGCATTTTGAAAAGTAAAAGTTCAGTTTTTTCAAAAGTAGATTTTAAAATTTCTATAAAAATGTCAGCAAGAAATAACAGTGATTCCAGAGATTCTGCTCAGTTCTCGTCTTCTACTGAATGAAATCGAACTTTTTCATCAGGTATAGTGCTTCAAAGGAAAAGAAAATGAAAACCACTATTTGCGAAGTTCAGAAAACCAGAAATTCAGTAAGGTAAAATAAGAAAACTTTTATTCTATAGGTAAAAATCTGTCGATTCTATCGGTTCCTCCTTCTAATTAATCAACTTTATTGACCTACCAATTATCGGCCTAAAATTGGATGGATAAACCAATTTAGTAACGTAGGAATCAAATAGAGGCCAATGTGGCACAGTGGTTGGAGGCGCCCTGCAACACACACGTGGAATCGGTCCCTGCGCCCATAGCGCACCAAGCCTTCCATCCTTTCGGGGTCGCCAAATTGGTACCAGACGCGTCTGGGTGGATAGCAGCATTGCCTCGATACATCGGTAGGCCACCGCAATTCATTGCAAAGCTAGGTATTCAATTGCCTCCAAACGATGCTTATTGAAGTCAAATGCATAGCGCATCCCTCAGGGATTGATCAACGCCGGGAGCTTTGCTCTTATGAATCAAATGGGAATCATATCGTCCATTGCGTACTGCTGACAGCCATTTAGCATATGCAATTTCCGATTATTCATTCGTTATAATAACAACGAAAAATATTGTTGAAGGTACTGAGTGAAACCAATCTTTTTGCCATTTTCTAATTTTACTTCAATATTTTGTCAATCGTGATTTCTGTAGCACTAAAAAGAAGGTTAAGATTTTCACTTATATGTATGATTCATGTTTTTATTCCCAGTAACATTAACAATAAATCATATAACATCTTTCCATTACTATGTTTGGGTAGAAGGACAAATAAAGAACGAAATCGCTGCCACGAATGAATGGCCATTGTACTGGTGAAGTGGAATGAAGGGCACAAGTGTTTGGTAGGTTGCACTTTATTCAGCTATGAGAATTAGACACATACGAAATTATCTACGTGCGTTCGATTTTAGGAAAAAACATTCACAGATACCAATCAAAACAGGCACACAACTCGTTTTCTTTCATTAGTTGACGACAAGAGTAGCATGAAAGGAACAGACTTCTGTGACAGACAACGATGACGAATTCTCGCACCTTGGACGGAAATTGGGAAGATTCTGAGCAGTCGCTATCTAACCATAAAATCTCTTTGATCTGCTCGAAATAAGATCAACAAGAATGAGAAACGTTTCTATTCTTCCAGGAAGTTTACTAATACTATTGGTTTTCCAGAGTTTGTTGATAACAATAGTATTCTCATCAAAATATTTTTTCATCACTGGCTATTTGTATAGAGAAATAGCCTTAGAAATTTAATAAATTTGAAGAATATCTGGCTTTGACCAGGCATTTTTTTTCAAGAACACGTGAAAAGAGCAAAATGACGGTCGTTAGACATGTAATCCTTTTTAATGCAGACCTTTTGGTGACCTCATCAAACTCAGTGTTGTCAGTTCCACCGACTACGTCTGATTTTTGGCTGCTGCAAACTACCTTTTCGAAGTAGACGATAACTTTTCGGTAATTATAAGGTTTGAGGCGTTGTGAGCATGACAGTATTATACAGTGGAATTCGTCCTATCGCTCTGTGTGTATGAATCGTAGCTATGTTATTATTTATCCTCTACTACGGGAGTCCATTATGCAAACACAGAGTCAGCATGTGCAGCCGTTTTGCAGCTTACGCTATTCTTCCTAGTATTTGTTACACCTGTACATTCTATACCATAGCTATGATTCACTGTAGTGATTGAAAATGAAATAATAGTCGACTAGTTGTGAAATCACCGGCCAATGAGCTCGTTCGAAAAGTAGTTCTTTGCATACTTTTAGGCACAGAATAGAGCTTTTCCCGACAAATGCCCAACATAGCATCTGTGCTCGACAAGATATCGATTATCCACAAAAATTGAGGCAAAAAACTCTGTGCAGCGAGGGAAATCAGCGTCAAGGGCGCGCATCGAGATCAATACGTGTGTTCTGCGACGTCGGCCAGGATGCATTATGAAATCAACACACACGGTCGCGAAAAGGTTAGAGGAGTCTTAACATCGAAGTTATCGTGAACACTATTTCATTAAGTTATTTATATGGATGCGTGCTTCATGAAAACGACATAGCGCAAAATTTCACGAGCAAGACGGAAACCAAATTATGAAAGGAAAAGAATTAGAAGATGTATAAGGTTAATAAAGTTAGTTAGAGTTAATAAATAAATCCGTTTTATGCTAATAACGAAACAATGAAAAGAAAGAATAAAACGCCTATTCAACTCCACCCCAGGCAAGTAAACCAAGCACTATACCTCGGAATGGGGGCCATAGTACCAGACTTTTTTGGAAAACTCGTTCCGATCCATGAAATCTAGGAATGCCCTAGTATAGCTATCGCAGGATGAGCTCTCTCGCGTAAGAAAAATCGTATCGATTGGCATTCAACCACGTTGATAAGGAAGATTAAAACTCCTCTAGCAACGGTCTAAGCCTTGCGTGAACAGTTGGCGGACTTTCGCGGGTTGTAGATGCGAAAAACAAATTGATTGTAAGAAGTGCTGGGATCCTTATATTATGATAGTGAAATAATGACATGTAATATATAATGCACGATTCTGTATAAAAACGAATTGTATTTTTAAACGAGTATATAAAGACATTTATCTACTGAGCGTTCAGGAAAGACGACGAATACGATGTAAACCAACATGCTTCTCCCTTTCCCCGAATATTTTATGGAACATTATATGTTTCACAAAACGAAAATCGATTCTTTTCGTATGGTTCGCACTAGATTGCTCTCTTGGTGAAAATCCCATGGAGCTCGGGGTCATGCATGATAGAGCTGTTGGCTCAATGTCATTTAAGACCATCTGAACGAATCTGTGTAAATTTCGCTAATACCGATATAAAATACCTGGCAAGTCAACTTCGGCTGCATAGATTTGGTTCGATCACTCACTCGATTTAATATTAAGAAAGCAAAAGATTGAAGCCACTTTATTCTCTACATCGCCCTATTCTTTAATTACCTAGTGGCCTAGTGCGTTCGAAAAACATCACTTTCCGGATCATTCACAGGCTGCGATCTTAATATGAAATCAATGACATTCTAACGTAAAGTGGTCCATGATTTGAAGTTACCATGTAATTGCTTCTGAATCGTACTGGTTGTTTGGAAGAAAGTGCAGGATTTGAAACTCTACTCTTTGAAGCGATACATCTCAGCTAAGAATGGACTTTATTAATCGAATTAGAGACCATTAAAATCTGTGAATCGTTGTTTGAAAAGATCAATTTTGTACAGAACGCTAGAACTTTGGAACCGATGAAGAAATTGAAGGCAGCTTCTGTCTCGACTTGGTTTCTGAAGGATTTCTTGCACAGGAAGGTATAGAGACACCTGAAATAGTAGTAGTCGCTGGACGAGAGGTTAGATGAGTATAGCGGCTGAGGCAGAGTGACATAGAACAGCTCGTTCAAACTGTACACCATCGGTCGAGCGAATTGTGGCTACGCGCCGGTGATGTGATGTGATGCCAATTCGTGCGTCATTCGTCTGTCGAATTTCTTCAACTTCACAGCTCTTTTAGGCGCTCGGAAACGGTTGGGATGCCTATAGAGAGTTCTTCTATAAGTTCTAGAAGTTATGCAAATATTTGCTTGCAGGGAAGTCTTCAAATTGTCGTCGTCGATAGCAGAAGAACGCTCATGACCACACTCATCTTCAAGACCGATGCACGCCACGACAAACTTTCAAAACTATCATTGCATTGTGCTTTCGTTGACACAACCTTGTCCCCATAACTCATTAGTGTTCTGGGCAATTTGCGCTCCACTAAGAAAGTACTTAAATTCGTAAAGCTAAATTTAGTCGAACTTATCGCTTCGATATCTCAGTTTGTAACCCGAACAGTGAAAAACCTGTAGTAATTTGCCAACCACCTAATAATAGTCACAAAAGCCTTGCTGAATTTGCCCTTTCAAATTTAAACCCTTTGTTTTCGAATAAGCGTTTAAGTCTTTATGCTCATATTGAAAATATATGCTTTGACTTATGGATAGTAATAAGTGCTCAATTTAGATTATTGAGAGGAAAAAAAATGTAATGAATCTTTTGGAAATTCTAGTTTGCCTTCAAAAACCACGAAAGTTGCGTACAACCCAATTTAAAAAAGTTCCGTCATGTAAGAAGGATATAAAAGCCCATAGTTTGCCTCTTATATTTAAGACATCACTATTTTTAACAGTTCCATCTAAAGTGCACATGGTTCACATCGAACATTTGAATAGATCTGTAGTCGTAAGGTGCTCTTTTTTCCCAGTCATTTTCTAAACATTTTTCTGCACTGTTGTTTACGCTTCCCCACTAAAATATTTGTGAAATATTTGTTAATTTCAAAGCGATTTTGTTATGATGATAGCCGACAATCCATTCCCAAAGATGCAGTCCACTTCAGGACGCCAACTGAAGCAGATCAACACGCAGTGGTACGAAGGATTATGGAAGGAATAAGCACGAGAAAGTGAAGGTATTGGAATATCTCAACTAAATTAGAAAATTGGATGGATATACTCAAGAAATAGGACGAAATGAGAATTGAAGAATGAAATTCAAAGAGGTTGTCATTAAGAAATCTTTCTAACATTTCTTTCGCGCAACAAAAATAACTTGTCGATCTATTTCATCAAAGGTTCATGTAACCAAGAATGGTCTCTATTCCAAAGCCAGTTGTGTTTTTCGCAAACAATTTCATGAAAATGAAGCACCACAACGTCCTAACGCCTAAGACATCCCTAACGCCGAATTTGCACTAAGACACGTCTTCATGATTCAGGACTTGAATCATCAAATACAGCTTCAATACCTGCGAAAGAGCCACAATGACGAAGTCTTAGAATAGAATAGCCAGATTGAACGAATTTTTGGAAATTCGAAATCGATGGAACTCCCAAAAATTGCTTATGCATGCATTTAGCTCATCTTGCCGAACCTTCAGCAGTTGATTACCACTTGTTAAGCATTTTGAGGAGTAGGCTTTCAGAGACATAACCTTTAAGATTCTGCGTTGCTGACAAATATGTGATGGTTCTGGTGGTTCTTGTAATATTTCTTTAAATGGTGTTATTTTTGACCACGAACTTAAATTTGCATTTGAAAGTGAAAGTTAGTAACCAATAAGTCCTTGGTGATCACCTGAACAGCAGTGATTTTTCCATTCCTTTATTTTACATGACCCGTCCTCACCTCTACTGAGCGCGTCCCAGCACTTTTTGCATTTCGATTCGTTTTCGTTGCACTCATTGCCCACAAAGGTCTTCACATATTGCTGCTCTTGTTTCGACTGTAACTTGAGGATTCTCTTTTTTCTAGTGAATGTCTTGCAACGTTGTTCGATTCCATGGCTGAGTGAATGCGTCCGCATTGAAAGGTTCGCTGGGAAGGTCGAACTAAACCCTTGTTTCCTGATCCACTCTATCATTAACCACCGTGCTGTCCCATCACCTCCTTCCCCCATGTAGCAGCAATGTTAAGGTTATATTTTAAAATGAAGAAGAAATGACGTAACATGTGAACGGAGAGGTATGTTGGGATTTCAAGGTCATCTTCTTAATATGACTGATATCCTAATCCAATTATGTTTGTTCTTCTGATTTTTTTTTCATGATAGTGCTAAAATAACTTTACCATAAACAGAAATGTCATAGATCTCAGACGATTTCTTACAAGCATTTCACCGCTAATCCGTATTACAAATGCCGATGTGACTTGGAGTAAGCAATTATTTTACATATATTGAAATGAATAAAAAAGGTGTTAAGAGTTAAGGTATGAATGTACACATATTACATTTTTGCGTAGTCATTAATTACATAGGTAACTGTTACATTCCCAGTCCCAATGGAACACACGAATGTGGCTCGTTTGTATGCACATTCTTAATACATCTTGCCTTGCTACATCTCATGCAGTTTTCGGAGATGAAAAGGATAAAGGATAAAGTTCTCGGCGTTGATCAATCTCTGAGGGATGCGCCATGCATTCGACTTCATTAAGTATCGTTGGAGGTGATTGAATGCATATCTGGCCTTTACAATGACTCGCGGTGCCCTGCCGATGTATCGAGCCCGTGCTGCTATACTCCCAGACAAATCTGGTACCAATTTGCCGACTCCGGAGGGATGGAAGGCTTGGTAGGCCATGGGCGCATTCCACGTGCCTGTTGCAGTGGCGCCTCCAACCACTGCGCCACACGCGGCCTTCGAAGATGAAAAGTTTAAGAATATAAAGTTCAATATAAATAAACTGCAATCGTGTTTTAGGCATTTTATAAAAAATGCTTATCCGTAACTTACATTACCGTGCAATCATCATTTGACAAAAAACTTTCTCAACGTCCAAGATTTTCTTACACTTCAAAATCGAGGTGAATGTGGTGGCGTTACCTCAGTTTACCACTACAGGTAGTATCAAGTTCTCGTGGATCATAGGTAAATTAATCATCTTATGACTTAGCTGACAACCAGGAATTCACCGTGCCCTGGCACTGGTTTGCGCTTGGTTGAACAACCAAATGGGAATTCCGAACTGTTCAGCACGAAAGCCTCTGTTAAGAGGATTAATTTCTCATTGCACATCGCAATTCAATACCTGTGAATAGTCCGCAGTCACAATGAGGCAGTAAACCACTAGAGGGTATTCCGAATTTCACAAAACGTTATCAAACAATGTCGACTTTTCCGACTCATCTAATTCGAATTAATTCTATTGTACCAGGCTAGTCCCGTTGGTCCGTACTTCAGATAGTGGCAAAATGCGGCAATTTTTAAGTGCTATTTTGAATAACTTTAGGCGCGTGTGGTGCAGTGGTCGGAGGCGCTCTGCGACACGTGAAATCGATTCCCGCGCTATTGCCCAGTAAGCCTTTCATCCCTCCGAGGTAGGCAAATTGGTACCAGACTTGTCTTCGAGGATAGCAGCATTGGCTCGATAAATCGGCAAGCCACCGCGAGTCATTGTAAAGGCTAGGTATGCATCAATCACCTCAATACGATGCTTAACAAAGTCGAATGAATGGTGTCTCCCTCAGGGATTAATCAACGCCGAGAGCTCTATCCTTTATTTTTATCCTGAATAACTTGAATAGCCGTTATCCTTAGTGGAAAGAAGCAGAGTGCAATGTACTGTGTATGATGCTCATGTCATGTTCACTTCAATTCTTCACAATCGTGGAAAATACTTTTCTTCGTATGTTCAAAGACAACTGGTTAGAACACTTCCAATTAAGTACACTCCACAAGCGACGTTTTGCGGAAAACAATATTGTATAGTGTTCCCTTCAGTTTTAACTCGATTAGCTACCAGCTATGAGGCGAACACATGCTTTAGAAGAATATATAAAGTTTCCTCAAGCCGTTTGGCCCCGAGATATCTTTCTGTACAAAATACAATAAAAATAATGCAACATCGCACAATTCGAAAACCACTACTGAAGAGTCTGGAACAGAAAGGAGCTGAAACAATTTTCCCTGCATTAATTGGTGCGGTGGTTAAAGTTTTAGAAAAAGAAATATGAAACCCGGTTTGTTTCTTAAGCGTAAAAAACCCAGTAATGGGAGGTTTGCTTAGTCGCATTGACGCTGTTCATCATGGGCATAATATCGGCTCGACCACATCCAGAGCTCGCCAAGACTCTTACTACTCCTGAGTCGGAAATTTGGTACCAGATATGGTTGGGGTTAAGTCACCTACACATATACACAGTGGGACGCTCTAAAACAGCTATGACAAGACTCAAGACAGAATCAACTGGACCAGCTTTTAATGACATTCATGAAGAAGACAACAATTTTTAATTGCTGCCGAACAGACACGTGAAAAGTTCAGTGGATCTTTTTAAATGCGAGGAGACTAATAGAGTGCATAAAATAATGGGATACGCACAGTACATGTGAAAATGGACTATGTAAAAAAGATCTGTAGCAAAGAAGAAGAAATCTAATAAATAATGGAGGGACGCGATCCGAGAGATTAAAGACCTTCCAGAAACTTTCCTCATGGCCAATGGTGAGCAAACAAATGTATGCATATTTTTATACGGTTCCCTATTCAGTGAAGGATACTCATCTTCACACTGTTATTTGGCGCACTTGTAACGTAGAGGTTAGCGGTGCCTTTCTATACACGCCTCGTCATTGGTTCGATCCGACAGCAAGGGTTAATCAGGACCCTTCTTCCACCACTTCTCCAGGTTGCCAAATTCGTGCCAGACTTTCCTTGAAGGATAAAAACAGTGACCTGCTACCATGAAAGGGTACTGCAAAATATTGTGCAGGCCAAATTTGCATTCGACCATCTTTAAGATGCTGAGTGGAGTCGAATGAATGAAGCATGGTGTTGACAAGCAACAGCAAATGCAAATGCAACAGACTATCGTGGTTTTTTTTTAGTAACTTCCGGTAATTTTCGATAACGTGGGCAGCTGCAGAGGACTTAGTAGGTTTTGCTCCGCCGCCTTATTTCATTACTTGGATACGTCAACGACCTGTTCTCAATTGTTATGCGGGTCCTCAGCATAATCTTCATTATTCGGAGTTTTGTTGACTTGAGCATTACGTTTCCCTGGAGTGCCGAGGTCAGACTGGCCAAAGTTTGTCCCAGGTCGTCACCACCACAGGCAGTGGCCGCTCTTGTGGACCAGAGGGAGAATTGCCACCATGCGACTAGTTTGATACCAGGACGGTGATGGATCGTGGTATCAGTTTACTCTTATCTGAGCTTCCTGATGGAACGTCTGACTCCTCAGTTTGGCAGTTTGGGAGACCCTGCCACGGGGATGAATCCCTCACTGTACATCGCAGCCCGACACTCAGAAACACCTCCCAACCACGATGATGCGGTAAGCCGTTAGGAGACAGCTGCTTTAAGAGCATATATAATATATATATATATATAATATGTATATATATGAAGCTCAAAAAGCTCTCTGCGCTGATCAATCCCTGAGAGATGCGCCATGCATTCGATTTCACTAAGCTTCATTTGGAGGTGATTAAATGCTTATTTGGCTTTTACAATGACTCGCTGTGGCCTACCGATGTATCGAGCCAGTACTGCTATCTTCCCGGACAAATCTGTTATCAATTTGACGACCCCGGAGGGATGGGAAGCTTGGTGGACCATGGGCACGAGAATCGATTCCATGTGCGTGCAGCAGTGGCACCTCCGACCACTGCACCACACGCGTCCATATTTATATATGTATACATGTATACTGAACTGATACACCGATAACCCACCGGGAGTCACTGCAAAGGACTGGTATGCATTCAATCACCTCCAAACGATGCTTAATGAAGTCGAATGCACGACGCATCCTTCAGTGGTTGATCAACGCCGATAGTTTTATCCTTTTATCCTTTTTTTTCAAATTTTGAACAGCTTTAGAAATGAAGTTTTCAAAAAAAAAAACGAAAACACCGTTTGGATTATTAAAATTTTCAATGCAGTAACGATAGGTGATAGCGTTGGTAGTGCATGAGAGTAGAACTACCTTGTGAAATTCAGTCCATCCAATAGTTTCGGTGCTCTAAGTACGAGCTTTGAGAATAAAAAAAAAGTGAAAAATTGTGTCTGGTGAGGAAGTAGATCTCTATACTGATAAGGTGAGAAAATCTGCACCTTTTTGGTAAGGATTTGTAGATTTTAATCGCCTCAGTTTATCTAATGTTTAATATGATCTGACGCATGTTGGTTTAGACACTAAAACGGTCATTAATTTTGCACAATACGCACGGAAACCATTGCATGCTTCTTCATATGTCAAACATGTCGTTTTGAAGTACAAATCTGATTATCTAAACGGAAACAAAATAGTAACTGCCCATTATCAATCAGTTCGCTACTGACAATGGATAGATCTCTTTTCTATAATGGGAGGACGACAATACAGTATGGTATATCAGAAAGGATAGGTCATTATGGTGACGTTCACATTCCCATCTAAACAAAAATTGTATCGACTACCATACGTACAAAAGCCACTATGATACATAGGAGTACATGTGCGACAGCGAGGTGTGATATGATGTTATTATGAATTCTGACAAGTGCAAATACACAACCATGATGTAAAAGTGAAAACATAGATTTGCTCGCGATTGTTGAACAAGAAAAGAACGCATTTATAATCCAATTCCAAGGTTAATAGAAAGCCGATCCTGGGAGCTGATAGTAAGATTCTCTACTGTACATATGTATACATGTATATATATATATATATATATATACATATATATATTCATATGATTGATAACAAAATAAGCAAGCAAACACTAACTTTGCGATAATACAAGAAGAACCAAGCGGTGAAATCGTATTGCAGAAGAATACAAACCAAAATATAACGGAGTAAAAGCAAACCAAGACGTAAAACACAATACGCGGTAATTATTTTACTTTCTTTCTTTTCTATTCTATTTTCTTTCCTTTTCCTTTTTTGGTTTTTTCACTTAAGGCAGCTAATGTTTGCAGTGTTCGCATTTAGGATGATAGTAGTAATGACCTCCTTTACATGTTTCGAAACAAAAATTAGTGGGAATTGCCTGCTTCGTACGAATTGAATGAAGAAGTTCACCAGCGATGCACTGAACCGGACGAAAAGCAAAGTCCTAGAAAAAAGAAAATAAAATCTTGAGTTTATCATATCGAAATAATAATGTTTAGTCTAGCATATGTAGCAATACATACTTATAGATTCCATAACGTATTCTAGCATATGGAAGACAATATTCTTTCAATGATGAGCTAAGGCGAGGATAAGCTAGTAGATCGTATAACAAGAAGATGATGTTGTTCGCGTGAACCGAAGCGGTTATGTAACTCTGGTTCAATAACGGAGATTTTGTGGGTGCCGAATTTGTGTTATACAATCACAGTCAACGAGAAAACAGGTGATACAACTATGAAAGCAATCGTCATATATTTAAAAAAATTGCCGCGTGAGGTTGCCTCATTCAAATGGTGCTACACTGAAGAAGATCCGCCTCGATGCGACGACGAAGACACCACTTCGAGAATACGCAGAACTGTGAACATCGATTTGGATTACCGGCTCTGAGGAAGACCAAGACGTTGAAACGTCAGCCGAATAAAATTGTTTACCAACGTCGTGTACGGGGAACGATGTACGCTTTTACCAACCTAGTGTTGGCTTATAAGCGGCAGGATACACTATTTTTTTTTATATGATCCGTATGCACGTTTATTGTGCAGATCCCAGCAGTTCTAACATTCGATTCGCTTCCTCGCATCCACTGTCCGCGAAGATCTTTCAACTTTTATGTGTTGCGTCGGTTACTGTTTGATGATTTTCATTTTATGTTGAATGTCGTAGAATGCTGGTCGAGAACTTCTCCTTGGAGTCCTGAGTGAACCGGGCTGAAGCGGTTCCAAATGGATTGCAGAGAGTGGATTTCTCTTCCAGACAAGCCCGTTACCAATTTCTCGACCCCGGAGAAAAGAGAGGTTTGGTTGGTGGAAATCGAACTAGCAACATGTTTGTGATAATGACATTATTACCACTGCGATTTCCGCCTCCTGGAAGAAAGCTTATGAAAGAGAATTAGATCGGTCCATGTACTACTCTAGCAAACTCCTTCTGCTCAACCTTATACAGAATCTACGAATTTGTTCCGAAATATTTGCATTGTTAATGCGATACACAATCCATGCGCTTCGTTTCAAACTTGATGCTGTCCTCAACATAGATCTAATCATCAATACAAGAAAACCTCTCTGTATATTTCACATTTTCATTGTTAATTTATTAAAATAATCTTGATAAAATCACTTATACGTACTTCCAGTATACCCATTTAGTTCGACCTTGTTCCACTCTAAGAAAATCTTGCGCCCCTCTATGGGCGGAAAAAACTGTCCAGGAACAGTTTCCTAGGATTTATAGAAAGATTAATGTCAATGGTCCAGATATCGCAGCACACTAATAGAGCGATCCCAGAATTCAAAGCAGAATGAATTCCAAAAGAATTCAACTGTCATGAAGGCGATAAAGTCTTCAAATGAAGGCTGAACGCTTTCGGGAATTACGCATGCACAACGAACCGAAAGAATGAAGTGGTTGATCCATGGAATGTGTGATACGGGTTATCTACTATTAGTATTATAATAATAGTCATAATTATAATAACTATTACTTGTACTAATATTATTATAATTACTTCTACTACCACTGAGAGTGACAAATTCACAAATCCATTGCTATTTGAGATCAGATGTACTTGACAACCACAGAGAATACCTTCAACATTTCTCATTGAACACTTTCTCAACACGTACTTTAAGATCGACCTGTATCCTACCTAATATTACTGAAGCAAAATCTCCCACAAAATTCCCAGTTGAAATAAAAGGCATGATGTGATTGTTAAATTTCATAGATATGCAAAATTTAAAAAAAATTCGGTGGATGAAGCAAGAATTGATTGTTCCGAAGGAAAACACGAGTAAAACAGTCTGAATCGCAGGCCTCGCAGAAAAATATTTTGAAACAAACAACACATAAAGTCAAAACGTGAGTTCCAAAGTTACTGTCCGAAAAATTAAGACTTAAGAAATAAAAGAAAAACGTGCCATATCATAACTTGAACGACCGCATGAATTTCCTAAAGCGTTACTACAGAATGGACTGCTTATCGGTACATCCAACATGCTAGCTCCCTTTTTTGCACCTGAAGAAGTGTTTTAAGCAAACGTGAAAAAATAATTAATAACCATCACAAGACAAAGACAAATGGAAAGATTGAAAAAATAAAGTGTATTTTTGCTGGGAATCAGAAGGAAATAAGAAAACACACGGCTAAAACACTTCCCCAAACCAGATCCACGGAGAAATTCAGAGCAATCTCCAGAATTTCGAGTGGGACATTTGGAATCGATCACGAGACTTTCAAAACTTCCAAACTAAAGTTAAAAAAGATTTGAAGAACAGACATTCGACAAGCAGAGAAATACCCTAAATTTTACCTTTCCCTCTTTGGTCCTAGGAGAAGAATAATAGTTCTTATGTATCCGTGGAATAGAACTGTCATCATTAACAGTGGCGGAAGCAAAAGGTTGATCAATACAAAAAATTAAACGATCTTTGAACCGATTATTCTTGCAAGGCCCTCCAGCGAACAAAACACATTCCTCTTGAGAAATACTTTTCTCGGGGACCATGCTACACTCCCATTTCAAAAGAAGAGAATCATCAGCACACCTTGTTTCACAGCGTGGTCCCGTAGCAATACTAAAATATTGCTGGTTCGTAGTCTTACCGGAGAAAGATCCATCTCCTTTAAGGATATCGGAGTCCTTAGGCCGAATCGCTTCATACCGTTCACCTTTCCTGACTACATACTTCTGCTGGTTCATCGTCTTGTCAGTGAACGATCCCTCTCCTTTGAGAATCTCGGAGTCCTTAGGCCGTTTCGTTTCATACCGTTCCCCTTTGCCGATTACATACTCCTGCTGGTTCATCGTCTTGTCAGTGAACGATCCCTCTCCTTTGAGAATCTCGGAGTCCTTAGGCCGTTTCGTTTCATACCGTTCCCCTTTGCCGATTACATACTCCTGCTGGTTCATCGTCTTGTCAGTGAACGATCCCTCTCCTTTGAGAATCTCGGAGTCCTTAGGCCGTTTCGTTTCATACCGTTCCCCTTTGCCGATTACATACTCCTGCTGGTTCATCGTCTTGTCAGTGAACGATCCCTCTCCTTTGAGAATCTCGGAGTCCTTAGGCCGTTTCGTTTCATACCGTTCCCCTTTGCCGATTACATACTCCTGCTGGTTCATCGTCTTGTCAGTGAACGATCCCTCTCCTTTGAGAATCTCGGAGTCCTTAGGCCGTTTCGCTTCATACCGTTCACCTTTGCTGATTACATACACCTGCTGGTTCATCGTCTTGTCAGTGAACGATCTATCTCCTTTGAGAATCTCGGAGTCCTTAGGCCGTTTCGTTTCATACCGTTCACCTTTGCTGATTACATACTCCTGCTGGTTCATCGTCTTGTCAGTGAACGATCCATCTCCTTTGAGAATATCGGAGTCCTCAGGCCGTTTCGTTTCATACCGTTCACCTTTGCTGATTACATACTCCTGCTGGTTCATCGTCTTTTCAGTGAACGATCCATCTCCTTTAAGAATATCGGAGTCCTTAGGCCGAATCGCTTCATACCGTTCACCTTTGCTGACTACATACTCCTGCTGGTTCGTCGTCTTGTCAGTGAACGATCCACTCCCTTTAAGAATATCGGAGTCCTTAGGCCGAATCGCTTCATACCGTTCACCTTTCCTTACTACATACTCCTGCTGGTTCATCGTCTTATCAGTGAACGATCCATCT
>MQTX01000435.1:12077-70530 GCA_009735665.1 Angiostrongylus cantonensis | reverse complement strand
TGATCAACCCTTGAGGGATGTGTCATGCATTCGACTTCATTAAGTATTGCAGAAGATGACTGAATGCATTATCTCGCCTTTATAATGATTCGAGGTGGCCTACCGATGTATTGATCCAGTGCTGCTATCCTCGCAGACGAGTCTGTTACCAATTTGCCGATCGAACTCCATTTTGTTGGTTCTATTCAGCTACCATAAATCTTCTACTTCACTCTGCTTTGACTTAGAGATAGTAATAAAGACCATCACAACTCACATAAACATTTGTCTCATTTGAACACCACTTACCATGGTTGAGAAACCACACTCGAAGTCCAGTTCACACAGGTCTCATAGTCAGTACTTAGCATCAGTGAGAACTAGATGGTACTTCACCCTTCAGTGACCATGAGCATTGATTTCAACAGCTACGGTGCTGCACGTCTCTGGCCGTACACCTTGATTTCAATGAGCATCTCAAATGCGTTCAAATGATACGTGGTACAATGAGCCTACAACGCGAAAATGGCCGAGGAAGTGTGAAGGCCGAACTTTTTTGTAAAGTAACAACTATTCGTTGCTCAGGGATTACCAAAACTGCTTCTCTTTCAATACATTCACAGAGATGCGTTACTTTTTGACCGCACACCTTCACGACCTTTCTTCTATCAATGGGCTGTCCAACGCAAAATTTTTAATGGGGATGGTCCTTGGGTAGCTATTCTCAGCTATACTTACAAAAATCTGTTTCGGACAGTGGAATAGAACCTGTGGATATAAAAGAATGAAAACGAGACAGAAATACACTTTTGGTTAGCACACAAAATCATGGTTGTATATGTATGCACACTAAGTGCAAGAGATATATATTAACGTTTCTCGAACTCGTGTACCCATTGTCTTTACCGTCAAGGTATATTATGCAATTTTTCGTTGCACACAGGCGGTAATATAGACGGTTACGAAGTAGCTGGCGTCTTAGAGTGCTCGGTGGCATTTCAATCGTTGCTACCGATTATCTAGATAGGCCTTTTTTAAAGAAAGGTTTTAAGGCTGTACGTATTTAGTTTGAAATAAAAGGCAGTATGAACGGGATCCAATCCGCACTAGGCTTATCGCTTTAGAGCCTGCGCTTTCTTTTATGCCGATCCCGAGGAGGTGCCCTTTTACGGCCATTGGCAGTGGCTATTTGCTGCTCAGTGATTTTTCCTTCTGCTTTCTTCCTGTACATATGCCGATGGGTGTATGGAACATGTTTCTCAAAGATGCCTTTTTAGTGTGTGGAGGGTAAGAGCAGATGCCATGAACTAGTACGTTTATGCTACCTTGCTTTCGACACATGGTGGTGTAGCCGTTTTTAAACAGGTTGACTTGAACGTTCAAAGACGGAAAATAATTGTTCTTTGATTTCACTCGAGTGCAAATTATGTACGCTGACAGTTGGCTTAGCAATTCAAAATATTTGTCTATCTGCTCTTGTGTTAGCCAGGGGACAAAACAGTTGCTGATATAGCGGGCTTCAATTTTAGACATGAACACAGTGGCAAAGCTAGGTGCCAGTAGCTATCCCATTGTCAACGCTCCAAATTGTACAAGAGACTTTGCGGACTGAAGAAAGGTTGTGCAGTTAAGGCATTCTTTTGCGATAGCCATGAGCTGCCAAATCGTAAAGCTCTATTGCTTACTGATTCTTCGTGTTGCATAAGGAGTTCAATATGAATTTCACCACGAGGCCATTTAACATAGTATTAGATGCGATAACTTCAAAGGACTCAATACTTATGTGCTATTAAACCGCAAGCTAAGTAGAAGATCCAGGGACATCTGAGTGTTCTTAAGATGGGCTGAGATGTGTCCCAACACTGGGTAAGCATTAGTGTTGAAAAGCATGTTGTTCCATACGGTGTTCCATCTGTACAGCTGATGATTGGTCCAACCATGAACGTCGAGGGCTTGGTAGTCGCAAGGTCATCAGTGGTCACTAAATTACGAGTTTTCGTAAGTAAGCATAAGATGGGACATCCTGTAATTCAATTCCAAATTGCGAAATAACTGGCGGTTTTATGCTCAATTTGCGGGATTGGATTTTCAATTCCTTTTTATATGATAGGCGATAAAGGAAAGCGCTTTCATGGTGTTTTGCCACAATGTCAACATCTAATTGAATAGAAGTTACTGCGTATTCTTTCTTTGATGAGCTTGAAATATAGAAATTACTACGATCTCTTCACTCTTATCACTAACTGATAATCTAATAGTTTTTGTTTACACTGTTTCTCGACCCTGTCACAGGACATATTTTCGTGTTGATGTCACACTGCAACTAAGTGTTCCACCCTTATATAGCTCCAGCGTTCCTGCCCGATTGATTGCGTCTCAGAGATAGTGACAACGCTCACCACAACTCGCACAGACATTTGGTTATGCAACATCATAGACGCATAGCATTGCGTTATTCTATTCAATTAAAGATTTTGCATCGTATATCGCCCGAGTTGACATTTTCCATATAGCACGGTCACATTTCTTGAGGTTTCAATATTTACAGGTGGGAGCGTCCCAGCACATCCATCTCAGGAGTGCAGGAAGAATCGACTGCATCAGAATTCAACAAGAATCGTGATAAAGAGGAAAAAATCCTTAAGGAGCAGAGAAAGCCACACGCTAAGGTTAGAAGATTATCGTGGCTAATTGGTGCGACGAAACGAATGGAACGCAAGACGCGGTGGAAATACGCAACGTGTGGCACATGTGATGTCGATTCTGTCCAGTGTAATAAGAAAAATTTATATTTCTCGTTTCACCGAAATGTCCTGCATGTGCATAGAGCTGCTCAAATAAATGTTGCTGTCATTTATGCGAATAAAAATGCTTTATAGGTATAATTCAGTTTTTCCACATTATTTATTGAAGTTCACCAAAAATTTGCTAAAAAATAGAAAACTAGCTGAGAGGAATAAAGAGCAATGACATCTGTGGCGCAGCGTGCAATGGGCTGGCCCCTGGAAAAGAAAATCGTGGTTCGATCAGGCTCAAGGTCCAAGTCTTGCGAATATCTCAGCATCGCTGTGCTAAAAGCTGTTTTAAATTCATTAAGAATTTGATAAAATAGTACTGAAGTAAAGCATCACGTTCCATAAGAAATGATCTATTTCAGCTCGTTTTTTCTTGAACTGCATTAGCACAGCATTTGATCTGATCGATTAGTAGAATGTAAGAAACCGGATTTTTGATGTCTGTTAGAAATTCCGGTTAAGAATTTCTTTATTTTCGGATATTTTGCCAGTCCAATTACTAATGGATATCAACAGAAGGGCAAGTATTTTTCTACCAAAACATGAACTTCAATTTATTGATTTTCTATAGGCTTTCGTGCGTGGTCGATGTTTTTTTCGGATTGTAGAATAGAGAGAAAAAATGTTTCGTTAATTTTACAATGCAAATCGCAATTATAACGTGTGCTGTTCGGTGGTTAGAGGTGTTTATTCCGCGACACGAACTAAGAAAACCTTTCATAGCTCCAAGGTCGCTAAGTTGGTCGCAAGCTTGTTTGCAAAGGTAAAAACACCGAGCACATAGGTAGACCCCTTCTTTATCGGCTAAAAATCTAGTCGGCCACTTCAGTGGTGCTTAATGGAGTCAAATTCATGTACGATGCATGTTGTATTCCTCAGAGATAGATTAAGATCGAGCACTGTCTTTTTATCCTTCATTCTTATTTTCGTAATTTGAGCGCAGACGATCTGATTCATGTTAATTTGGACAGCGTTCTGGGGCAGTTAGGTTTCCAACTAGGTGCCGCTCATATCAGTTTTGCATGGCCTTGCTTCGCCATAGACGAATTTTTGGGCTATTTGTGTCTCGCATTTCCATTAATACAGCAAGGATAGCAGATGTATTTCCTCTGCCACTTTTAATCCCGTTAGTTATCGAGAGATTTTAGTAATCATCCTTAAAACATTCATTCGTAGCATTCACAGGCTATCTTTTCTATATAATTCCACGCTTTAGATGTCTCATTTTCCTTCGAAGTGTGACCAAGAAAATGACGCTCTTTAACTGAAATAGTTCGCTTGTTCGAGATGTCATGGGTTAGTAGCTATCGGGCGCGGCTGTGCATCTCGTGCGACACCACAAAGGTGGCAAATCATTGTAAATACGACAGTACGTTATCATGCGGGTCCCGTCACCCATTGTTCACTTATTTTTATTGCTCTAAACCCTCAGACACCTACACCTATCTGATTGTCTACTACAGAGTTGATATACTTCTAGCTGAGAGGCAGACGAATCGAAGGACCCGAATTGTATGGTGGTGAACGCGTTAGCCCCCGGAGAGGCTAATAGCGCGTTTGTTCCCCACGGCAGACATCTGCGTTCCGGAGTTTTGCAAATATTTCAGCATCATTGTGATGATATATTTCATTGTTGGTCAGAAGCACATTACTTCAATGAATTTTCATAACTACCTCGGATAGTCACGACAGTTTTAATCAGTAGATTTTAATCAGTAGATGGCCGCATGTACCATCTTGCCAACAAAAGTTTATCTGTACATCCAAGAGCAAATTTTACAGGTGGAGAAGTTAGAAGTGCCAATTTCTTTCAAGCAGTGACACATCGTCTTCTTGCTACATCATTAAGAAGAAAGAAGCTGATACTCTTCTTTATTAATCTTCCAACTTTCAGATCTTCTTTACAGTAATAATTTCAAAGATTTCGTTGTAAAAATTCCAACTGAGATTCGTTTCACTGAAAAATTCTATTGTACTATTTTCCCTGTTTTCACCACGAGAATGTTCTCACCATTAAAATCTTTTTGATGTGAACCTTTTAGTAAAAATCCTCGAAAGACCTAAGTACAAAAAATAATGCTCCGCCATTGTTTCTAGACCTCTTGATCACATAATAGCATTTCGGCATTGTTAAATGAAGTGCATGATGTATGGAAATACGCCCATCGGCCTCTTGCTCCATCCTGGGATTTTGGTCGTTGCCTAATCCAATCAGCGTGATGAGAAAAATAAAAGACGATGCAAAACGAATGAGTTTTCTCAAAAGCAGGGAAAAATTGGTGTAAACAGCAAGGATTAGAAACTAGTTATCCAAATTGGTAAATTGGTTCGGCAAATTGGTACCAGACTTGTCTGGGAGGATAGCAGCGATGCCCCGACACATCGTTAGGCCACCACAAGTCATTGCAAAGACCAGATATTCATTTAATCACCTCCAAATCGTGGTTAATGAAGTCGAATGCATGGCGCATCCTTCAGTGATTGATCAAACCGAGAGCTTTATTCTTTATGGTTTTTTTCCTAACCACGATTTCATTTAAATTAATAGAATTTTCGCTATCTGTTGAAATCTAGTAGCCTTCAAATGTTCAGTAAGTTTTGAGCATCCAACGTTTCACAAGAATTCGATAGGTTTCCTCGCAGTGATTTCCTTGCTCTATCTACGTGCTCCGATTGAAGTTACTTGCCTGTCTACGTCTCTACTCTTTCTAAACGAGTTTACATCGCTCTCAAGTGGTCGGGCGACTAATCTCAGGATTGGTCGCTGTCGCAGAAATCCCTTCCGTTTTAAAAGATTAGAAGTGGCAGAGCAGTAAATTTCCCTTCACTCCCATAACGGTCGACAAATGCATGTATTCGCCACATGACAGCGACTTTGCCCAGCTGTGACGACATGAAAATGCCCTGCCTGGATATTTTGGGTTTCCAGGAAAACTCGCGCTCAACCAGATGCAGCACTCTCAGCAAACCACTGCGGGGAGGGTCAAATAACCACACGGGTGGAAGAAAGTAAGTAGACATCTTTCTTGGCAGAAAACGTCTTCACAAAGGTGGAGAGATTTTCATGAATACTGCAAACTAAAATGTGCTTCATTTCCCGTTCTTTGCATGAGCAGAACCCACTAGGCCATGCAAGCATGCCATAGGGATAAATGGAGATTTTACTGCCGTTAAGTCACATCAATCTCTAACTAACGAGGAAGATGGATTCAAAATGACAAAATGGACTCCCATTTCGGAAATCACTAATTTTGGAAAAGGTCGAGTGTATGCATAGAAGCATAGTAAAACCATTATGCGTTAAGTGATACTAATTTAAATAATTTCCTTATTAACGAGGTGCCTATGTGCCTTGGTAGCAGCCTTCTCTGGGAGGATAGCAGCACTGGCTCGATACAAGGGTTGGCCACCGCGAGTCATTGTGAAGGCCAAATATGCATTCAATCACCTTCAACAACATTTAATGAAGTCGAATACATGGCTCATCCCTCAGGGGTTGATCAACACCGATAGCTTTATCGTCACTCTATGTGTCCACGATATTGAAACCTGTCAACCATATTGAACAAGCTAAAGGTTTGAGTGGATAAAAAATTTACCAAAAATGCATGACCATTTCTTGTAAGACATATTGTCCCACGAATCTATTTGATCATCAGCCAAGTCAACATATTCCCTTTTATTGGTTATATTTCATCCCCGTATAGTTTTCTTCTAAAGCCAAACTCTTTGGTGCGCTGAGTATTTCAACAGCTCAGAAGGAAGACCGCATACAAGTGCTCTTCGTAGGCTCATAAACTTTCATGAGCTTCTACGCTGAGGTGCAGCTCTCATAAAATCCAGCTAGATTCAATTGTTATCTGTTTAATCATACTCCCAGGAACGATACAAATTTTGTCAAAGTAACTCAAAATCTCACCAGCCAGACCAAAAGTGTAGACTACCACATCAGCTGTACATTTATTTCTCATCCTTCCTGCAGTAAACGAAAGTTTCAAGCTGTTCGCTAGTTTGTTCCTCTAGCAGTAATTCGAAATAACAGAATGCACGCCATACGTCATAATGAATATTCAATCATGTGTACATTTTCAACGATGTGCGACACGTCAGACAAGAAGAAAACGGTGTGTCGTCTCGTTCGGATCCGCACTTTTCTTTCAAAATGTTATATTTGGATGAATTTCGGCTACATTTCTGAAATGTACTGCGAATGGCAGACATTCCGCTCAGTGATAGATTTTACAAGTAAAAAACATATAACACACATTTATACCGCGTGTTGCGCAGTGTTCGGAGGCGCCCCGCAACACACGTGGAATCGATCTCCGTGCCCATGGCCCACCAATCCTCCCATCCTTTCGGGATCGGGAAATTGGCACCAAATTTGTTTTGAAGGATAGCAGCACTGGTTCAATTCATCGGTAGGCACGGCGAGTCATTGTAAAGGCCGGATATGCATTCAAACCATAACTCCAAATGATGTTTAATAAAGTCGAATGCATCGCGCATCTCTCAGGGACTGATCAACGCCTGCAGCTTTACCCTTTATCCTTTATAGAGCCATGCTAATTAACGTTACTTTATCGTCATGTTCATAAAACACGTAGAAATTTTCACACATTAAGATTCTGGTCCAAAATTCTGAAAATAATGTAATAAAAAAATGGGATTTCACATAGGTGTTATCAGCATCATTATCGTACTGAGATGAGTCAGATGAAAAGTAATCGCTAAGGTGACAGTATAAGAAAAGTTGCAAAAATATCGTAGAACAATCGGTTATTTACACTTCTTCTCGTTAACTGCTTAATTAAGGCCTCCTGAGAATCGATTTCTTTAATTATATAAATCTTCAATCTGCGAAGTTTTCCCTTACAATAAAATACTCTGAATTCGCCACTGAAGCGAACTGTGAAGCATAACAATTAGTGTCTATGACGGCGATGAAGAATGTGTTAAGCACAAAGCTGCACAAAGCGGTTTTCGATCTTTGACTGTGGGTTGGAGAGCGCTGCTTGTCGTGTGCACATTACCATGTGGAAGAAGCAGCTTCTGCTTCTTCGGCATTCCAATCACTGTCCGTAAGAACAGGAAGTGATAATAATTACTTATGAGATTAAGGATCACGATGGATTTTCCGCATCATAGCTGAAGTGGAGCTTATTTCTGGGATCATAGACTAGTCCCAGGGTGACAACGCTGCGGTACGAGCTACGTTATTCGGTACAGTTTTAAGCACACCTGTAAAAACTTGTTGTCCTGCACTCAAATTGTTTTCCCAGATTGTTTGAGCTTCTTTCCTTCACTTCCTAGGATGTTTTAAGCAACACCATTCGATCTTCGTTCAGTAGGCTCTAGCGCTGTGGTAATGTTCATAAATGAAATTCCGTATTTCCGTTGAGATTAATCGATTCTATCGATTCCTTTTTTGTTCCCTCTTGGTGATGAGAAAATAGCTTTTCCAAACTGCGTTCTCAGAATTCAACGAGGACATTATCGCGCATTGTGGTGCATAAGGGAGTGTTTTTTCGTGCATCTCATTTATTTATTTTGCCAACACCTAGTGGAATACGAAATGATGGATGACGACGGCACTCGACGGATGACTAGTGTAGCTGCAGACAGTGTAGGATATTTCGCAACAATTGTTTGGAAACAAAGAAGAGTATAGTTTTAACACAAACGCCTGAAGCGATTTTCAAACAATTCACACTGATTTTCCAATGTATATTTTTTAGCTACTGCCCATCCTTTTTTCACGGCAGGATGTTATGTTAAATACAACCACAACGATGTCGGCAAAGCTTGGATGCAGGCCAGATCGAGCCGCAGTTACTCTTTCCGAGGGCTCATGTGTTACACATGGATGCACCGAGATCCTCTGCCTTTCTCATTCATCCAGAAGAGATCTAAATAGTTGGAACTTCGCAGAGTTGTCAGCGAAGCTTAAGTCTTGAAATTTTCGATTAAAGAGCGGTACTTTAAAGCATGCACAACACATCGTGGAACGGCACACTGTGCTATCAGTCGAAATCCCGCTTTTTCATTTCCTGGCCTGTTATAAATGTGAGCCTTGATGGAAATAAGTGAAACGTCATGAGGCTCAAAAAAGAATTCACTTTCGCCGAACATGATAATTTGTGTCTTCCGAGGCAAAGATCCACAATTTCTAAATACTGTTATCCCAACTGCTAGGACCTAGGGTGAGCTGCGAAGTGTTAGCTTCGAACAGGATTGGTCATTACTTTCAAATTGAGGGCATTATGTACAATGCGCCTTTGGTGTTATTTCTCATTGGGGAACACATGGATCTCTGATATTTCCTCATGTGCACCACTTTGCAGCAAAAAGCCAGGGTCTTTTCCTCAAATGAAAAACACGGAAACGTCAAATCAGATTCTCTGCACGGTGAACACAAGTCCAGCTCGCTAGAAACCGATGAAAAGCACTTTGCATTGCTGATATCAGCACACATTGCATTTAAGCTATTATTTAATAAGATCAATGCAGAAAATTCAGAAAATAATCAAATATTTGCTGGCTTTTCTATTCGTTTACTGGTTTTTGGGTTGCCTGTAGTCCAGTGACTAGAGCTCTTATGCAATACACATCGTCGTTGGTTCGCTTCCACGCCTTACCCGTACCAAGCTCTTCGTTCTTCCTATATCGGCAAACTGGTGCATGACCTCCCTGAGAGAACAGCTGCGTTGAAACTGAGATTATATGAAAATCGCCAAGGTCAGTGACCCTTAAGAAATCCGCTAAATATCCACAGTTCCTGAGACCACTCGACTTCAGCTCCTTGTTAGGGTAGCCAAAGCCCGGTTTTTTCTTACTTATTATCTGATACTTTTTGTTCGTCCACGATCACCATTGAAAACTGACCATCATTAAACGTGATGTACCAAAATCTCAGTGACCCTAACTCCTTGAAGAAAACTCTCGGTTTAGTCATGGATAGAACGAGTCTCAGGTGATCGCTCGTAGGTGTTGTACTCTTCAAGAGTGAAAGTGATAAAAGTTACAAAACAAATGAATGGCAAGAAAGATCGGAAAGGGTTGTGGATCGTGGAGAACCCATTATCTCTCACTGTAATCCTCAAAGATTACTTGTCTCATAAAACACCTGGAAAGTTCGCTCATTAAACGATCAGTTCAACATTGGAACATCTACAACACGTTCGTGGGAATGGTATTCATCGTTTGAAGAAAAACAAGTAACAAGAACACCAACGAAGGCTTGATTCCTCAAAAGGATTACTTCGTTCCATATTTAAGTTCTAGTTGTATAATCCTAACAAAAGTGACGTCTTCTTGCTATTGAGATACCTCCATTAATGCATGTGATTAAGAACCTGGTATTTTCAGAGTTTGGTCCTTCTCTTTTTGCATGTAAAATGCACATGCTTTTTATATTCATATTCATTCAGTGCTTTGTTATAGTCCAGCATGAATGAGAAATTCAGGTGGAGTTATCATGTGATGCACCTTAACGACAGTTGGTAGAGAAGAGTCGTTAATGACGGTGTGCCATGAGAAATTAAATTCATCACAACGACAACACCAGCAATCCGACGGTCGGACTTCTTCACGAGGATCCAAGGAGAAAAATATGGTGGTGGCTATTCTTCCAATCAAGCAGCTTCCGTGGGCCACTCATGTTTGTCAAAGGAACGAACAGATGTCGATTTCATTGTCATTTGCTCGAGTCACACCACTGATCAAAGGGGATGTGTGGGGCAGGTGATCCAACCCCTGGTTCGTTGTACGACGTACCAGGTGGTGTATCGGATGAAATTGCTTGTGCACTATTTCTTGTCGTGCAGTAGCAATTTCTTATCACTGACAATGTTCCTGGACTCTTCAGCAATTTTCCCAGCTCTAAGGAAGAATGTTTGCACGAGTCAACTTATTAGTAAGGCCTAGCCATGAGATTCATTAAAACGCACGCATGATAAGCCTTTCATGGAAAAGAGAATAGAACGAAGCGAAAAGAATAATCTAGTATCTAACGACCTCACTTTAGATTAATTCTTTTGCGAACAAAGTTTTAGACGGTTTTTTAATCAATAGAAGGCAGACAGTTGAGTTGATTGATTTTTCTGGAAAATAATTTGACTACTACTTTCGCGTTTTGCAATGATGTAAGCAAAAACAAAGCCAGAGAAGTCCCAGTGTCGAAATCCATCAACCTTTCATGCTATATAATTTAGAAGTGGTTTTGTTTTGCTGGTGATGACAGACGACGGCGTTTGAATCAACTCAGGCACACCAGAGCGCGCGCAGGTAAAACAGGTTCGATTTCCGAGACTTCGAAAGATTCTAATGTTTCGACCTTCTTTCAGCAGATCAATAAATTCGAACAAGATGTGCTAACTAGAAGTTTTGAATCTGGAAAGAGGTTGAACCAAAGTTATGGCGTTTTCTCAGTAGCTTCTGCCAGCTCTAGTTCGCTTCTGAGAACTGTCTTACGACTTGTTTAACAAAAACTCAACGCCATATTGCAAGTCGTACATATTGTTATGATAAATCATTATGCTGCCGCATACTTTATGTAGTACATACGTCGTTTTTGTTCAGACTTTGATTGAATGTCTGTTTTTCTCTCGGTTAGTGGAATCCCTCCTTTGGCAGTTCTAGTCCTCATAAATCATTACGCCTAAGCTTTATCCTTTATGTATTCACATTTACTCCGACTTCTACTATTATTTAGATTATTTTAGCACGGCCAGTTTCCAGTGCAGTGCAGCATGCTAAAAATAACTGATTTGTTAAGCGGGAACAGAAACAACGAAGTGTTTTGTCGCCCCCATTTGCAAGAGTAAACGGATAGAGGGTGCTCCGATGAAAAACTAAGAGAATGAAGCATTTACCAGTACTCTAATTGCATGTTTCTTTGTTGAACTCTCTGACCACATTGATAGGAAGAAGGCCACCCACTAAGAAATATTAGATAACAAAACGGCGTGACGGTGACGACATATCGCTCTTAATCGACGATTCCTCCGATGCGAAAACAACGAAAGCCGTGTAGGAACGACGTCGGTTGCGGTATACAATAGCTCCGCTGGATTCGTCCCACTTCTGATGTTGCAGGTCACCACCGTGATGGTGCTCAGAGAAATCAGTGTAGGTCGCAAATGACCACAGATGCAAAAGAATAAAAAGATAAAGCGTCCACTGTTGATCAATTCGTGAGGGATACAACAAGCACTTTTCCCTCATCGAGCATCGTTGAGGTGATTGAATGCTCATCTCTGCCCAGTACAATGACTTGCATTGGCCTATCAATGTACTACATCGCTAATGTTACCTTCACGAGCAAATTTGGCACCAAACTTCCAACTATGAAAGGATGGAAGACTCGGTGATCACGAGGCACAGGATCGAGTCAGCTATCCAGTTCAGTGTGTATTTCAGAGGACTTCTATCCACTGCGCTGCACGCGCACCTATTGATGTTTAATTCCATAATTCTTTCCGTTTCCTGGAAGCTTCGCTAATTAAAGCGAGTTTTCAGCTCGTTCCATGATTGATTGCAGTCGCTATGAGTCATTTAGTTCATTTAATTGAATTTAAAAGTTTTACTACATTCTTTGCACTACAGCTCGCGGTTACGTAACCAAATCTTGTACATTGATCGCACGTCTTCTCCATCATTGTGGACCTCAGACCATTTGATTGATATTTGCTAGCTGTACACACTTTTACCCTTTCCGAGAGCTGATGGCATCGCTAGGATAAAAAGTTTGGCTGAGAGAGACAGAACGATATCCCCAGTGGTGCCGTGTGTAACACGTGATGCCCCGGAAAGAGTAATTGCGCTTTGAATTTAACCTAGGTTCTGAGTATTGTAAAAGTCTCAGCATCATTACGGTTGTATTTTATATAATTCCATGTCTTAAAAAATGGGTGGTAGCTAAAATTTATACACTGTGTACGCCTTTTTCCCTGATGTCCCGTGATAGCACTTTCCTGTTATTCTTGTGTCGTCATCACATGCAATCTTTAACCCATCCTCTCCCACTATACATGGTAAGAGCGCTGCATCTTTGTCATTTGGCGTTTTCTACGGTGCTCGTAACTCCTGCCGTAAACTGCTGGTTCATATTTTTTCCTGGAAAGAATTATTTTCGTCGTTTTCATCTGAAGTCTACTTCAAACCACATTTTTGTTACTCACAGATTACCACGGCGGAGAATTTGTGGAACAAGAATAATTGAGAATTAACGATTGTTCTACGACTTATTTCTTTCACAAATGTCGAATAGCTGCTTAGAAATGCGTAACATTCTGCCATGCAAGGAAAATTTTGGTGTTTTCAGATTTTTAGTATTTTTTGTATAAGAATCGAATCGAAGTCAAATCCCCAAAAGGCCGGCTTTCTATAAACCACGGCAGAGATAGTGTATATATTCATGCGATCTTATAAACTGAACTTCAGCCGATGGGTGGTTGGTATAAGTCTTCGTTTTTGTTGTTGTTGTCGTTGCAGTTGGTGCTGTTTGTCGATGGCCGACGTCTCGGCGATTTCGTCTTCCGCAGAGCGATGGTGCCATGAGTGCGAAGTCAAATCGTTGTTTTTCACTCTTCTCTAAACTCCCATAGAGTGTATATGCGAACAGGAAATCTTGCTTTGGAGAATTCCCTTTGTTTGTGAGCACATTGTCGTCTTTTAAGGCAATGAAATGCCTTATTCGTGCTGTGCTTAACCCTTTCCCTAAAAGCCAACAATGGCAGCAGCATGCTCGTTTATATGTTCTCTGATCGGCTCCCTTCGATTCGCGCGTCGCAAACAGCGAATTCGTGGAAATGAATGCTAAGCAGTCGTTTGCAGCATGCAGTCGTTTTCTTAAATAACACATCACACTCATATATATACATATATATATATATATATTATATTTGTGTTTTCTACTGGTATGAATTCTCAAGGGCCGGCAGCTACGAGAAATATATTTAACTGGTAATTTGTTAATTGAACAAGACTTCCTTTCCTTGACCACCCAATCACCAAATTTCAAATCACATGTTTAAAGTTTTCGAATTTTGATTTTTGAGTAATTTCTCAAATTTCAAATCTTTGCCAAATTTTGCCTGGTGGGAATATTGTTTCCAGGATTGCAATGATTCTGGGCACTAAGCTACTTTTATCTGGGGGTCAAGGAAAAATTCCTGAACTGCTTCTCATCTTGAAAGATCTTTAAGAGGGAAATAGATCCTGCTGTTCGATCGTCGCTAGAGACTCTTAGTCAAACTATTTAGATCATTAAAGAGATCACCATTAAATGTACAATAGAAACACTTGTATCATTGTAAACTGAGTTTTATTTGACAAACGTACCTTGTTCATTGATAAGATAACACGAGGTTATCAGCAATAATTTATTCGGCTAGCGTTTCGACGTTTCAGATTTGTCTACATAGGAAGCAAAAGTGGCTCAGTTCAGGTTTATACGCCTAAGAAGCTTTCGTAGTTCGTAGTTTTCAATTTCTTTTCATTTAAGTAGCTCATGACTAAGTTTGGATGAAGATGTCTACACACTTCAATACCTGGTTTACAAGTCTGGCCAATGATGAGTTTCCCACCACAATTTCTACTTGGTTGCCATGTTGCTGGTTAAGGAATACCTATTTCTTGCAGTCTTAGATGATTATAAGAATCCACTTCCAGTCACCATCATGAAAAGGCACCAAGCCTTTCAGATCGAAGCGAGTTTTGCCGCAATGTCGCTAGTCATCGTCTGGCACGGGGATGATTTCTGGCATATTTTTACCGACCACATCTCCTTTGATACGACTCGAAATGATTAATGTTGTCAATCAATTTTCAGAGCGGAAATATTTACTGGAGCGCAGCATTATTTATGACAACGGTCACCGTCAGTTGTGTGGGGCGTATTCGTAGACAGATGATGACCATGATTCGACATACATATGCTGCTGGTCCCAGTGCTCATATTAGACTTCGATTAGGCTTTTTTGTCCTTTGGTGCAGGTGCTGCAGTCTGCGAAGATGCACTGATTCTTAGGCGCAAGATCTTGGAGCATAGATTATTTAGAAAATATTAAGTAGCAAAATTTGTAAAATGAGGCGTTCGGCATTGATCAATCCGTTACGAATACGTCATGTATTCGAATCCACGTGGAAGTGTTTGATTGCGTATTTGGCCTATACGGTAACTTTCCGACCCTAAATGATATATCACGTAGGAGTTTTCATTCTCTCAGGCACATCTTTTCTTCAATTTGCCAAACTCAGAGGAATTAGAGGTTTCGTTGGTGCAGAGTGCGGATCGAGCCAACGACTACGTGCGCAGTGCGGTTCTAATTTGCCTAAATAACAAGTACAGGCACGAATTACAAAGCAGGTAAGGAACTAAAATTTTATTTGAGCTAGTCCACTGTGGCGTTCCTTTTTCGGTTTCCGCCATGCCGATTTTTGCTCACTTCCAGTCGTTCCGCCACGTGCCCCGTCGTCGTGAGAGACGACCGAAGGCCTTCTTCGCATCGCATGTGTGCGATTGCAGGCCGACCTTTAGTCCGTTAGAACTTTCGGCGTTTGTCACATGGTTGCCATCTGTCAGTGATATGAATAAACGCCGAAAAAAAAATTCGCCATCACGTTTCTTTCGTTGAAATTAACAGATTGTGAATGGACTATATTTGATGCCAAAAACGTCTAATGGAAAAATTATGCCAATGTAATAGGAGATGGTCGACCGCAAACTAATGAGGAACCGTAAAACCAAAGATGTCTGCTTCGAATGAAGTAGGTTGCAAGAGTATGGAACTGTTGGGAAGAGAAAAAAAACTTTGAAGAATAGCTGTCTCATAATTTCAGTAACACTGCAGACATTATTGTAAAATTTATAGCATTTTCCCTTGTGAATCCTTTTGCCTATGGTGGACGTCATCTCTTCAAGTACTTAGTATTCCGTGAGTCACACCATTCGGCAGCTTTTTTTATGAGGATGTTGATAGGTGTTTGATGCATAGCACTGAATATCGAATTTACAAGAATCCTTGTAAAAACCCATGAACGATTGGACGTCTTTAGAACATCCTTGTGTAAAGAAAGTCACTCATAAACTCAGTTAGCACTCATCAATTTCTCTTTGTAGGTTCAAAAGTCGAAAACTATATGAAGTTTTGATTGACGTGAACATTTATTCCCCACAGCGATCTTTGCTGAAAATAAAGCATAGCAATAGAGGAAACAAAGCTGCATTCTACTCAATGGCCATGAGGTTTCTACAGAACCCATGAATCCTCTCTTCATTTCTTTCCACGACCAAATGAATATTTTCGCAACCTCATGTTGGCCAACATTTTTATGATTTGATTCAAATCAGAAACTACGAGAACATAAGGCTCAAAATATAACGTTTGATAACGTAAACCAATTGCACATCCAGTTCGCTACAAGTACAAAGTGTAACGGAAAACCAATTTCTTCTATTTTCTATTCCTTCTATTTCCTCTATTTTACTCTGCTTTCTATTTTATTTCAATACTGTCCATATTTTTTTAAAATTGATACCACAAGTCAATAAGAGAATATGTAATACAACTTGCAACCTCTCTCGTGTCCAATTCAATACATTCTTCTCTGATTCGGTCTACGATTCTGCGGCACTATCTTTTACAATGCTTCGTTTTGTATGAAAGGATGCCAAAGTAATTGGAAGATAGGGAAAAATAAAAGTTTAGCCTTTGATCCGTGTTTCACGCCGACAACATTACCCGCCTCAATCACTCAGTGTTGCTGAACGAGAAGGCTAGTCGGTCAATGTAATGCATGTGTGAGAGGCGACATTGATCACGTCCGTCGTCCCATAAATCACGCATGTAGTAGCCGAGTTCCTTGTTGCAACCGACAACCGGCCACATGTGATCCTTCGACAGCCCTCCAACGGCCTTACGACGGCCCTGCGACGGTCGTTCGACGGCCCGCTCCGTATGGCAATTAAAACGGCGACCAGAAGTTATCACCATTTCGCCTCGTACGTCGCAGTTGTTTTTCCATCGCGATGAAAACATCGGTTGTTGTGAAAACCCTAATGCATGTAGGTGTACGAGTTTCCGGGAATATGATAATGTGTGATACAGGGATGAACTTTAATGCAGAAAAGTGTAACACGCAAGAGAGGACCGAGAAAAAGGAAAAAAAAGAAAAACACGGTATATGTACGCCGTAGGACCTGTGAACTTGTAGAATTCGAACGAATGTAGAGAAATATGCAAACCATTTAAGTAAGTGGACGTAGAAATAATTCTATAAACCAGGTGAACCTATGCCATTTGAGGCACTGAGAACTAGAAATGCAATGGTAGAACTTCAACGATATCCATCAAGTGAGGTAACCATAGAGTCTTTCAAAGGATCAGCTGCCTTAAAAGCCTCCGTGTGGATCTAGGCGATGATCATACCTGTTTCGCCACTTTGTTGACTTTTGGTTTCGACTTTTGATTTCCATCTATGAGTTGCACTCGATCGGAAGTCACCTTTGATATATTCCATTAAATGAAGTCGCGTTTTAAAACTTGTGGTGTAAACTTCAAATAGGAGACGTTGTAATTTCATAAACTAGCGTTGCGATAACATACGGATCTCTCATGTCCAGAAACTAGGGAATTTAATAGATGTGCGCCATTTGGGAGAATTTTATGGCTCCCTGGAATAACAGTGTAAACCCAATAATAGAACTGGTTCCGTCGGATCAAAACATTCGATCTGGTGCTACGATCAGAACAAAGTTGCTAATCTAATGGCTCTCAAAGGAAGCAATTTTATTAAATGACACCCCAGGAAAGCAGATTTTCTGAGCAATTTTGTTACTTAGTACATTGTATTTTAAACTATTTTAGGTGTAGATGCTTTAGTACTTTAGAGGAGGAAGAGAATTGTCTCCGTACATACTACTATCTGTTCAATAATCATCCATAAAAGTCTTGACATCCTAAAAATTCCAGTAATCAGATACCAATCATCGATAACGCAGAATCATAATTTATCTGACTAAGATGTAGACCTTATTTTACACCATTCCTGCCCGAAAAAAAACACTTTTCTGATATCCGAAAAAGCCTTTTTCTGATAGAACAAATTAATTTTCCTTAATATCCGCTATTTTTATACAGTATTTATTTTTTAAATGGCTTGATAAAACTTATTTTATAGACACAAAGGGCAACGTTAGCTGCTTAACTAGTCATGTTAAGAATCTAAGCATTGAGCTGGTAGAACTTTTGTAGTCACTGAAGGTGTTTGTTAGGCTTTCCTTTTATTCCAGGGATATAATGTTCTAATTCACAAGAAAAAAGACCATTACACATGATATCAATGATCGCTACTTAACTCTAAAGAACAAATAAACCATACAAATGAAGTAAGATAAACTAAAGTTGAGTCCGACTCGTAACAACACTGCTCTGAGGAAAGTAAAATCGTCGAAACGTCAGCGATCGACCAACAACAGTAACAGCAACGACAACGAATACCTATACCAACCTTGCATCAGCTAAATAAGATAGGTTCATAAGAGTACTTAAATAAATGAAACGGTTTTATTTAAAATAGAGGAATTTCGAAGGTTTAGCGGGAAATTTCGGCGGTTCAGAGGCCATCAAGCACCTCAAAATGAATGGCAGGTAGTCGATATAGTGCTGATGAAACTCCCAAGAAAAAGATCCTTGTTACAAAGAAATGCATGCATTTCAAAAATTCACGTTCGGATAGATAAAAGTGAGGTTGGTCGGATCTAGGATTTCTCGTCCTCAGTGGTATATCTAATACTTGCAACCGAACACCACTGAAGGAGTTGTTGTGAACTGAATGATTCACTATGTTTTTGCTTTGATTATTTTGCTAGAAATGTCTTTTTCTTGTCAAAGATGGAGATGCTTCTATCGCAGTCGCCCTTGCAGATTCCGTTGAGGTGTTGGTTTTTGTTGAAGAAGGAGTTTCAAAAGGTGATAAGACAAGGCAAGATAAGATGTGCTCGATCTTCAACTAAGAGTTCGCTTCTTGCCACGCACACCAACCGATCAGCTCGTCGTCACTTCATGTACTTTTGCATCTGCTCACATCGAAACGTTTTCAGGATTCTCGCGCAAAAACGCTAACATTTATTATTCATAGTATCATTTGTTGTATACATATAAACATGGGCTTTATTTATGACAAATCGCTCGCATTAGTCCTCCCTCCTATCATTAGCCTTTGAACTCTTCCTTGCTCTGCTCGGAACAAATGATTGAATAGGATTTGTTCTTTTTAAGAGATTCTTTTGTCATTTGATCAGCAGCTGTCTCCGAATGAAAGGCCAGGTTGACCTTGGCCGAATATCGAACCATCGGCTGTCGGTCTGAAGGTGACGCCTCATAGCACTGTGCTCATCGAATTTAAAAATAACTGTAACGAATAGAAAAAAAGCAACTTGCACGAAGGTATTGTGAACAGAATAACACTATGACACCTGGTAATCATCTAATTGAATAAAACGTCAAAGCTGTTTCCAATCAACACAAATGTGACGAGGCTAAATGGCTCGATAATGGCTCAGATTGGAACAGCTCGTTTTGTGGCCAATACATGGCTTTTCAATGAATCGATTCCACTGGTTTCTTTTCTATTCGCAGAGAATGAGGATAATTCCGAGAAGAACGAATGGCACCACCTATGTGCCGTATGGTTTGTGGGCTTCGGCGCCACGGGAGGACACTAAAATGAACTGACAGACAACAGGCACACATGGCGTCATTGTTGCGAGTGGTTGTTTTTTCTCTAGTTAACTGGCTAGGTCTAAATGCTTATCGCTTTTGTGCTCATTCTTACGCACCGTACATTTTCTGGGCCAATTTTTCTCCTGAATAACTCATCTACTAGAATAATTTTGTGTTACTCTTTTAGGCCAATCGCATGCTGTATCACAAAAGTTATACACTCATATTTCCTACACTAGCACATATATAGTAGGCATATGTTATTTATAGAATTATACTCTTTACCACACTACTATTTACTTTTCCAAAACTATAGTATTTGTGAGCTGAATCCGTTGATAAATAGTAATCAGGGCTGATCATGATGGCGCTGATCTGGTTTTACGCGGATGTGGATTGGCGTGTCGTTGTCAAAAAAAAAATTGCATCTGAACAAGTACGGAATCAACATAGTGCAAAAAAGACCGTTTCTTTTTTTTGTCGACCCTATCAAATGCTGTCGGGTGTGGCAAACTGAATAAATTGCGAAATAGTTGACTAGACATAAGTTCGGTACTAAATTTACAAGCAGATTCCTGCAAAAGTGCGTGTGGCGCAATGGTCTGAGGCGCTCTGCGACACACACCTGAAATCGATCCACGTGTCCATGGCCCACCGAGCTTCCCATCCCTCGCATCCCTCCGTGGTCGGCAAATTAGTACCAGACTTATTTTGGAAGAGAGCAGCACTGGCTCGATAAATCGGTAGGCCACCGCGAATCGTTGTAGGAGCCAAATATGCATTTAATCACCTTCATCGGTACTTAATGAAATCGAATGCATGGCACATCCCTAAGGAATCGATCAATGCTAAGAGCTTTATCCATTACCTTTTTTACTTAACGGACAAATTTTAAACATAACTTTCCATAATACTTGAAACTGGAAAATTTATTTTCTTTTTAGCCTATGAAAAACGGAGATTTCCTGCTAATTCGCCAAGAATGCGATTAGGGTTTTAGGGTTTCACACTGTGCAAAGCAAAAAACCATTCGGTTTCGTTGACATTTCACGGAAATACTGAAATAATCCATATTCTGAAATCTCGTCATCAACACAAAAAATCAGTTCTGGTTCTGTTCAGTCTTTTCGGACACGAAATCGGTCATTCTTATTCTGTAACTACAACAAAACATTCGGATTCCTTAGAAACATGGGCAAAATGAGGAGGCCAAAACCCAGTCGAGCATGAGCAGTCCTCCGACTGAAAAGTTCTCCGATGCAGCAAAAGGTTCGCCTTATGAAGTGATCGCATCATCGAGAACTTTCTTTCCAAGTGGGTGCTACAACAGCATATTACATTCATCGTTAGGCGATGACTAGGCTGACGCCATGCGTTCAATTGGTTGAATAGCGCCGATAGAGATTTGCTATTTTGGAATGCTCAGAATCATTCAGGGCTCATTCACATGACGTTCACGTGCTAGTCATGTAAATGCGACGAATGGCGATGATTTCGTGATGAGCCACAGCAGATGGGCAACTGATGGAGGTGAAGAGCAGCACGTTGGCCGACCAGGGATGGAGGCTGCGCCGGATATCGAAAGCAATTCGTCGAGAACGAAAGACAGTAGAATAAGTGGCAGATATTATTGTTCGAAGTAGAGCGTCATGGATTTGATCTACAGTCAATAAATGAAGAGAACTGCTCGAAACAAAATCACAACATTTGTATATATAGAAGCCTGTGAGGTAGTGTAGATTATTTCGGTCTGATCGATTTTTAATATTGAAAAGCATCGTGTGACGAAACGCGTTCGCCAACGCGGTTGGTTCATGGTTCAATCCCGTCCATCTCACCCATCAATCCGATGGAACAAGTCAGAGTGCGTTGGCAGCCAGCCTAGCTTTCATCGGAGAATATTGTAGGCGACATATGGCCCATTATCAATTGTAGAGGCCAAATTGAGTTACACTTACATCGGTGGAACTGATCCAGTCAAATTGATGAGCTACCTTTCTGCTCACCTCCTTTACCAGCGAATACTATACCCGATTCATTTTTATGCGATTTCAGTATGGCAGAATAAAGATATTTTCATCGGAAAAAACAACCTGAAATAAATTAAAAATCTACAACATGCATAATAAATAAAGGATAATGCTCTCGGCGTTGATCAATCCCTGAGGGATGCGCCATGCATTCGACTTCATTAAGCATCGTTGGAGATTACTGAATGCATATTTGGCCTTTACAATGACTAGCGGTGTGGCCTCCCAGACAAGTCTGGCACCAATTTGTCGACACCGGAGGGATGGAAGGCTTTGCGAGCCATGTGCGCGAGGATCGAAATCATGTAAATGTCGCAGGACGCCTCCGACCATTACGCCACACGCGCCCTCAATATGCATATAGATCTTAAATATGCGACACTGGAAACTATGTAATAAAAAAGACTGGGGCTTTTTGAAATTATAAAACCTAATATTTTTGCAGTTATTTACATACACTGTGCTGTTTCCTCCATTTCTATGAACCTTAATGAAGCTTCCATTTTCTTACGGCACACTCAATATTCATTACTTTGCTGTTTTCACGACAGTTTATCATCCTCGGAGCAAAACTTACAAAAAAGCCTCTGCAAAATTTGGCCGAAGCTGCACCTAAGCTGAATGCGTATCAGGTTCAATTAGTAATTCTGCTTCATCAGCACTGAGGGACATGTTAATCCCATATTCAATTGCAAAGTGGAATTCTTGACAGGCTACAGAAGACATGGTTAAGTCAAAAACCTTTTGGAATTGTTTAGTGCGGAATGTAGCCCAGGCGGCTGAAACAGTAACGAGGGCATGAATTTCTGAAGTACAATTCCACTGGATCGGTGTGATTTCGATCGAATAGAAGTCGTGTAACCGTGAAACGGTTTCAGTACCACTCGAACTGAATGTGCGGATTCATCGACTTACCACTCATTTCGGAACAAACTCTGTGAAAATTTCGTTATAAAATCGTGTTTGAAGGTGCAGGATTTCACCAATGCCGTTTGGCGTTGTCGTTTGTGCTCGGCTGATGTTTCGGAGCCGACTCATAGGCTACGAGGCCACAGAAGTCGAAACACAGCCAGGAGACTCACCGCTTCCAGCTGGGCTTTGCGGACAACGTGCGTGCCACGTGCGCATCACGTGCGCCATGCCCCTCCCCTCGCTGCCACCCCGCCCTTATTCCTCTTCGCACTCGGCGGCTGGCGCAGAACGTAGACATCGGGACTGCTGGCGCCGTTTCAAAGCTGCCATTCCGCTCAGTCCTGTTGGCTCCAAGCATACTCAGTCCTGACTCCTGTGTCATCTTTCGCTGATTTGCGCGTAGGTGTTTAGCACTAATCGGGGCTTCAAGAAACTGAATTTCTTTTAACCTCTGCACGATTAGTCAAAATGCATTTTTTCCATTGGAAAGCTAACACGACGATGTTAAAAAGCTGTAAACCTTTTTGTCAACCTCTCTCATCTACTTTTTATCAGCTTACCAATGAAGAAATAAGCTCCTACCACTGTTATAGTCTAGCAGAATCTGATCCGAATCCTCTAGTCACTTCGTTCTTGCTGCTTAAAGATAAAGCAAAATTGGTTCGTTGCTTAGGCATGGCCTCGTTTTTCACGAAGATGTTTTGACTGAAGGCAGTTTGACAACTGCTGCCATGACGGTGTTTTGATGCGTATTGATTTTCGTCTTTCCGTCCATCGAAGGCAATCCTGTTTTCGACGCCACTGAATCGTAGCATTCGATTGTTAAATTTTCGGAAGATTCGTAGAAATTGTCTCCGATCTCCTCAGTCGTAACAGTAGTTACTAGTTTTTACCGAACTGGCTTGTTGAATTGGTGGTCAGACGACGACATTAGTGTGGTGTTGTGTTATGTCTGTATGGGAATCTGTTTTCTCATCGTCGTTTTATAATCGTCGATACAGTAATCACGATGTTATTCGTTGCCGATGTGGACAAGAAAAAGGTGAAGCAAGCACCGCTACAAATATTATTCTCGGTTTCCATTTACGCTGAACCTACGTAGCCTTTTTATTTCGTCCCAGAAGTCGTCCATCAACACATACATCTTAAACCTCAGACGAGAAAATCTTTGTCCGCATGATGAGAGTACGGTAGTATTGAAAAAGAAAACGCCGAAGTCATTTTTCAGTCTTTATGAAGGGGAAGACATCGAATGACGTTTAATCACGTATCCTGCCGAATAACTGACTATTCGTCGATTTTCTTGTGTGGTTAGACATCACACAACCAGCCCTTTTCACGGTGAATAGGTTCTCGCCAGACAGCTCGAACGGAGCTGTTTACTTTTTCTCAGCTACTCACTCGACTCTTTGCAGAGTTATTCTTCTCCTTTTGTTCTTTATTTCCAACGTTCTTTCCAACGACTGTAGTTAAGAATGTAAATAGCTTCATTTTTATACTAATTGCTTGTGTCTGGTCTAATTGTGCGTTCATTGATAGCCGGCACGAGTTTGTTGATGTCGATCAACATCCATTTAGTTTACGGCTTTCAGCTGATATTTACTCGGAGCAGAGAGTACGCACCACTGGCGTGCTCGTTCTTTGTGCTCAAAACCTCATTACACTCGTATGTCGGGCGCCTTCTCTGTGTGTGTGAGTGTGTGATGCATTCGGAACGAATGTTTTTGCCCTTTCTTGGGGCACATGACAGATACAGCCGACGTTTCGACCGAATTTACTGATGTACCCGTGACTGTGATGAGGAAGAACGGGACCGGAGACTATCCATATAAGGTGTTTCTCGCTTAACAGTCACCTCTCCATGCCTCCGATGGAGCATTTCTCGAAATCCGCGTCTTCGAGACTTCGTCAAAGCTGTCTGTTTCTCTTATTCGTACTTTATTTAGGTAGTGTTTTCATGTTTGTGAGAGAGAAACCAACTTTTTTCGACGCATGGATGTGATTGGCGAAAATATAACCTTGAAGGATACCTGTAAATAACCCAAATCATGCCTTTTCTTATGTAGAGAATGTCAGTGGCTTCTTTATCGTCCAAAGTCTCTAATCGTCTGCGTAGCCTAGAATATATTAACAAAGTGATTCGTTAACGGAAATCTAAGCTGAATCGACTTCGTTCGGCCAGTCAGTGACGATTGGCTATACTTTTGACATCTAGCTAGAAACTGTTTGCATTACTATGGTGACTGTGGATATGAACCATCGATTTCTGACGAACCGTATGAAGAATGGAACTTGCTTATCATATTAGAAACGTGTGCATCCAACGGGAAATTCTGTCATTCGCTATCAGGATCGCTCATTTTGAAAAGAATTACAACTCAGCATCATTGTGGTTGTATTTCGCATATGTGAATATTGTTGAGGCATTGAATTGCTCACTTCTGTTATTCCTCCTTAGCTCTTCTTCCCGTTCTCCACGCCTTATCCTTTAAATGTCGCCTTTGTGATTTCGTTAGCTATCGATAGCAGATCCATCTGAGTGTTTGTTCCTATTCAGAATGTCGATTTCATTCCGTGTGAATCCAGAATACGCTGCCATGAGTGAAATAGTGCCGGGTCTTTTTATCTGTGGTGTAAGTGCGTTAACAAGCGAAGAGATGAAGGCGAACAAAATCACTCACATCATCAACGCCACCGCTGAAGTGCCGAATTTACGAAGTCTGGGCGATATTCAACGTACAAAACTCTGGCTTGAAGACACACCACAGACCTACATCTATCAGCATTTAGAATTGCAAAGTGATCAGGTATGATTCTGATCCGTGCCTTATTTCTACTTCGATTTGGGCTAGCTGATTTGAGGGTTGTGTTACACATTATCGCATGGAAGGTACTCACACGGGTTACTGTACCCACATAAAAGTACTGTGCTCCTAATTAAATTTTAGCGTTTCAGTTCAAGCGCTTAACATAATGATAGATAGCAGCCATTCAAAACCGTCTTGTAAATCCTAAGACACTTGAATTTGAACTCTTCTAATTTATATCGATTTTTAGATTCAAGTAATCATCGCTGACGGTGGACGAGTTCTAGTGCATTGCGTGGCCGGCGTTTCACGTTCTGCTTCTATCTGCCTCGCCTTCTTAACCAAATATAGGTAGGCGTCAGGTCTTCACACTCTATTGCTTATCGTACTGTTTATTTCAGCGTTTTATTACGATTCCATAGCATTGTATACGATTTTGCTTGCCTTAGGTGTCGTTCTCTTCGTGAGGCTTACCACTTGATGAAGTCAAAGAGGCCAATGGTGCGCCCGAATCTCGGCTTCTGGAGACAACTTATCGCTTTTGAGCAGGTAAAACCTAAGAATTTTCTTAGTTTATCTACTCCTCTGACTAGAAATGGTGTATGTGCTGTAATGGAATTCACTTGGTCTTTTGATAAGGAAACTTCCACTCACATCTTATCTCCTCTTCAAAACATGAATTCTCACACAAGCTAGCTGAATGAATTTTTTCGCTCCAGAGGCTCTCAAAAGACTTCGTTACAAAATCACTTCCTGTCTGAGCACAAAAAATGTTTAGAAATCGTCATTTCACCGCTTGTCTTGTTCTCGTCTTGTTAAGAACGTGGACGTATTTCTTATTAGTGGTAGTATGTAGGTATGGCAGCAAAATAGAACCGTCGAGTGAAGAAATCAATCGAGAATTTGGTTGACTTTCCAGAACGTGAAGGAGAACTCGGGTAGTGTTCGTCTCGTTCGAGACGAGGCGCAGCCAGAATGTCTGCTCCCGGACGTTTACCTATCGATTGCAATCCAGCCTCACCCGGTGGTAAGTGACCTTTCTGTGTAACGTCGCATCGTTAGGGAGAAAACAAGGCGTACCATTAATGCACTTTGGTAATGTTGCACAGCAATACACAATGCTCATGGCCATGTGGCCAACTGCTACCAGCGTTCCTTAACTGTTAATGCGATAGTGGTAAGTGAACCTGTTGGTCGTCAGAGTTAGGTCAGGCTCTGATAGGGAACTTCCTGAACGGAAACCAGGAAGAAACGTTGCAGTGCAGGTCAGGAATATGTGATCTGAAGCACAAACAACGAGACTAGGTATTTCCCATGAAGTGTGGTATGTTGCCTGTTGAAAACTGATGCTTAAAACGACCTTTCAATACCAACGGTGTTTGAAACGGTTGCGTTTTCAAGAATCTGGAACTTCGTATGTAGTATTATAGTGTTCAAATGTATGGAGTAGAGTGATGTAGAACAGTTCAAGACGAGGAGATTGAGCTGAACACAACGTTTGGTGCTCGGCAGCTGCTATCGACGACCCGTACCGAAATCGAAACAGATTACTCAGTGGTTCGAGGAAAATCAACTTGGTCAAGAAAACTCGCAGTGCAGAAAGAGGAAGAAAAAGAAGCTATAATGCGAGCAAAATTGCACTAGGCTTACCGAATCCGCTTTATGTACATGCTTCGATTGGAAAGTGATGAAACTGCGAAAAAACAACCATGATGTTAGTGAGCAGATGGATAGAGAGTCCTATTGTTGTCCACTAGGTCACGGGTGTTTTTTTTTATTTAGTCTAAGTGGTGTTACGGTCGGTACGTGTTTCTCCTTACCAAATGTTCCAATCATCCTACGCCTGATTATCTTCCATTGCTGAGTCGCCTTTATTCAGAATGTCGATCAAGATTCGGAACGACAAGGCGATGAGTCGAGGGATCGACGCTCTTCTGGTGTGCGGCCAAAGTTCCAGCCAGTACTCGAGCCACTCGTTGAAATCACGGAGGCGGTCTGCTAGTCGACACTTCTATCATAAAGTTTACTCAGGGATTCAACAAACAGGTTTCAGTTAGCTTGGAAGAGAGCATTACCGTTTTAGAGATCGTGAAAGAAGACCATAAATTCTTTGACATCTGCTGTGGAAATATGCCCTCGCTTATTCCAAGTACTTCACTTCTGTATTGCTTTCTCCGCATCTATGGAATTGTTTAGCAAGAAAAAAACTTCACCTGGCCAACATGGCGTTTTTTTTTCAAAAAAATATAGCACATATTGTAACTACGTTGTATTTTTGAAATTTATGCGTTTTATATTTATTCTGTTAGCTTCTATGGGCATCATGTGTTGGTTATCTTTTTGTTTCTTCGTAGTCCTCATGATACACATCCCACCAATCTAGCATACGGTCGGCTACGGGTTGCTTGCCTTCTATGCAGCGATTATCGTTAGGGTTCATTACCACTACAACAACGAGATACTCTCTCATCTGAACTTCTTCGTTTGTAACTTTGCATACCAGCTTTCTCGTTAGTCTTCGGATAGAATGGATTTTTTTTCTTTGTTATGTTACGAGTTTTGGGTAGACGATTGACGCGACGGCGTTCTCTACTCATGCAATTTGTGCTGTAACGTCTGCCGTTTGTTGATGTTTTGAACTAGTTGCAATGTTCTTCTTCTTTTCTCTTTTTGTAAATAGTTGTTAATAAATTGCTCAAATTTGCACTTCTTCGTCGGTTATGTCGAGTCTGAGAGAATCTCAAGTGCTAATGTTTCTCTGTCAACGATTAACATATCAGCGATTAGTTACTAACCATGCGAGACTATAAGCAACTCTTTGGTTTCAAATCTACAGCGCTTGGTAATATGTCTTTCCTATGAGATCCATTCACGTGGCGAACACGTGAGTTTAGTTCTGAGAAAAGTTCTTAGAGGAGAAAAAAAGTTGGCTCTTTTTTCTTGCATTTACCGTATAGTTCCATCCCACTTACCATTGTTCCATATTAACGACGAATATTGGAGATCAAATCTCAAAGCAGGCTTTTCATGTGTGTTAGCGAATATTAACGAGAACAAAGGGGAAAAAATAGGAAACTCGATGGCTTAGCGAGTTAGCGATTTCCTCTATTATAGGCACACGTACCTTTTCATGTGTGTTAGCGAATATTAACGAGAACAAAGGGGAAAAAATAGGAAACTCGATGGCTTAGCGAGATTTCCTCTATTATAGGCACACGTAGTAGTAGCAGTTTTCAAATCAGACTTCTTAGCAAATACTAGTTGATACTTAGTGTTTGCAAGTTGATGGTCTTTTATTAAGCTAAGTATCTCCTTGACTACAGCCGATCTCCCTCACATAGATGATCTCGATGCAGTTAGTCTCGAGGCAGAGACTATAATCAAATGACTGCTGAACACGTCGAAGGCGCTCCAAAGTCATTTCCTACAAATAAGTCACACATCCATTCTTTCGTAGTGCGATATTTCACCCGTGAATATATCACCGCCATCTTATCAATAAAAACTGGTTTCGAAATGGACATTACATCGAACATGCGGTGGTTTTTATATTCCTCAGCGTGCTGAACTTTAAGGTATAGCAGTGCAAAAGAGACACTACTGATATCCTTTTGTACCAGACGATGGCTAATATGATATAGGTGATTTCTATACGGCCGGCAGGTATTTGTTTTACAGAAATTTGGCTGATTTCATAGGTTTATACGTTTTACTGGTGACAAGCCAGCCTTATAATTTTGAAATTTCATCGCTACTATCCTTCATTACCGTAATTTGTCACCATTTTACTCATTTGCGATATCTCATGGAGTTTTTCAACCGAACTCAGAGCTTAACACGATTCTATTAATATAACTTTTTGCATGAATTAATATAACGTTTATTGGCCAAGGTTTTGGTTTTTGAGCCGTTTTTGTCGCTTGCATTTCGGGAATTCCTTATCGAAATCCTCAGCTGCACCAAATTCACATGAGATGACTAATCCACGCTGATGAGGGCGATAACTGCTAAGGTCTTAGCTAATCTGGAATAAATGCTATGTTTGCAGTATGGTGTCTTCTCAGTTTCATAGGGTTCCTCAAGATTCATCAAACATACTATGGAAACGGTTTTAAAGCCTGAAATTCATCCTCATATTTGCATCCAACTGCCTGCACGTCGTCTTTTCACTTGCTGTTGTTATGGCTGGTAACACTTCGCTAACGAGACAAAGTAAACAGTGTTCATTCAGATAATTTCCTAAAGCATGTTTTGTACATTAACCGCCGAACTGTGTAATTCTTAGGTAGTACTTGAGGTGGATATATGACACTCAGAGCTCGCATGCAAGTTAGAAACTTGGTCACCTCAAAAAATCCCAAGTTCAACATATGGTTTAACCTTAGGTTTATCACATATTTTCAGCAGTGCTTCGATAACATCTAGAATCGCTTTTCCCACGAATGCTTTCATATCTAAGAGAAGGAGATGTAGTGAAGCCTACGAATTAAATATTTGGTACCCTAAGTGTCTTGTAGTAGAGTACCCTTATCACTGAATTTTGCAATCACGTTCTTTCCTTGTCAGTGACTAGCTGTGATTTATATCAAGCGAACGTCTAGTGAAACCGCTTTCTCTCAAAACTAAGTTAATATCTCGGTCAGGGTTTTGACAGTTTGGATTTTCCTTCGCATTCTGACTTGTCGTCGCCTGAAAAACATTGTTTAAGTTATGCAAAACCACATGAGTTCCATCGTAGTCTCGAACTGGACATTTCCACTGATGAGTACAAGCCCCATGTTTACTGCTTTGTCATCGAATGTTTTCTTCAGAATTGTGGTATTCTACGGCCAAATGAAAAACGGCCAGCATATTTCATGAAGGGCAATGACAGATACTGAGAGAATGATTAACGGTTGCGTGTTCATTCACATAGTTTTTCTTGTTGTCTGATATACACCAAAAAAAACTCATGAATGAACGTCGAACACATTGAGGGACCTTCAACGATCTGTTCAATATCAGACCTACTCATTGTCAGCATATAACATCTTTCCATTCATGATCGACTATGTTTCCTCATCATTAAGACGTTTGTTAGAGTACGCCTTCAGTTTCCGAACCACAGAATCCAGCATTTGGATAGTTTCTTGGTCGTCTAAATGCGCTCCTGCTGAGTCCATTATCGTTGTAGTGGGGCTTCGAGCCATTCAATGTTGATGCGGTTTGTTATTGTCGATTCCAAGAGGGCCATTTCGCAGTTTAGTAGTCAGTCGATCGTTCTTAAAGATTGGATGTCGAAGCACATTTTCATTCGCATCTGCGAAAGCGACCTCCTTTGCTCGGTAATTTCTAATGCAGGCATGAAAGTAGGCGTCGAATCGAAAGCATAAGACTGAAATAATTCACAGAACGCGACGTGAACTAAGCGGAACTAGTCATTTCCATTCGTTTCTTCGAATGAAATGAAAATTGAGAACGTGTAGAATGAGTTGTCATTTTAAACACACAGATTGCTGTCTTGCTGTCCTACTATGAAGAAAACTGCAATCTTCTCTGGTTGTACTTCTGATACTTCACGTCCATGGTTGTCCTCTACGCCGCCTAATTGAAGACATTGAAAAGCTTCTAGGAGATGCTGAAACTTTGATAAATACTGATTATATTAGAGCTTTTGCAGTGACTTGGAGGGTTAAATGGGGTTAGTAAAATTAAGTTAGTAATGAAATAATCCATCTTGCAGCAGAATTATCAACGCTGGTGAACGGTTTATCTTTTATTCTTTATGGCTTCATAATTAAGGGCAACTACATATACTCCAGGACGCGTGTGGCGCAGTGGTTGGAGACGCCACTGCGGCACGCACGTGGAATCGATCCATGCGCCCATGATCCACCAAGCCTTTCATCCATCCGGGGTCGGCAAATTGGTACCAGACTTGTCTGGGAGGATAGCAGCACTGGCTTGATGCATCGGCCGGCCACCGCGAATCATTGTAAAGGCCAGATATGCATTCAATCACCTCCAACAATACTTAATGAAGTCGAATGTATGGCACATCCTTCAGGGATTGATCAACGCCGAGAGCTTTATTCTTTTTTTACGTATACTCCATTTGAAATGTCCTGAAACTCGCAACGATTAAATGCTGTTTTGTTCAGTGCAGCTTTCTGTGCCGTAGACATCCTATTGATAGGCAACACAACGGTCTTTTGACACGTTTATATTGTTCGCTGCCAAGGACTGTTGGAACGAGTGGCGACAATGCAGGTTTTCACGGATCGAATTGATGCTCACCTCAGTAGGCGTCATGTCGGCGAGAACAGTTGACGGCTAATTCGATAACAAGCGACCAAACATCGAATTCCCAGTGTTTGCCAGCACAGTGAAACGATCCGCGCATCAAAATGATGCAGTTTTTGTCGAATTCACGTCGAAAGCAAAACACGTTTGGAAAAGTACAAGTAAATAGCTGGGTGCTTGGATCACTTATGAAGCATCCCAACCGGTCTGAGACAACACGATGCCGCCTCATAATATTGACCGTCATGAATTCGAAGCACCTCGGAAGAAAAGTAGACAGCAAAGAAACAGAACTTTGCTGAAATCTACACAATGTTGTTCACAAAGCAGAAAAAAGGTTCCATTAGGGTTTTGCTCCCAATGGCGAGTTAGCGAAGCTTTAAAACTATAAGCAGTAATGCAGAGATATTTGCGAAACTCCGAACCGCAGGTGTCTGCGATGGGGAACGAACGCGCTATTACCCTTTTAACGGCTAACGCGCTCACCACCACACCATGCGGATCATTCATTTCACCTGTCTCTCAGCTCTCTGTCACTATAAACAGTGTTAGCCCCCTAAAGGATTACAGCGCATTCGTTTCCTACTGCAGACACCTACGGTCCAGAGTTTTGCAAATATCTCAGCATCATTGTGGTTATAAGCAGTTTTTTCTTTTCCTTTTTTTTTTTGTAAAAACAATGACAATTACAACCTATTTGAAACGCGAAGATATCGTCTGTAATTTTCGTCTGCTGTTTCTTTGAATTGTCCAGAAAAAGCCGAAAGATCGCATGAAGGAAGACTATCATTCAGTAATGAATGTTCGTTTGTTCATAAGAAATGGCATCTTAGTAAGTCGAACAAACGACTGCCATGAGAACCATTAGTGTGATGAGTATGAAAAATGCTATAGAGAGACTTTGATGGACTTCAAAAAAAAGAAGGATGAAATATAACACCACCTAGGAATGTTTGCTCGTCAAGCCTCTTTGGAAAGAAATCCAAACACTTTCAGACCACACACACGCGAAGAAATGACCAATCTCGTTTATTTTTTTGGTTTTTGAAAGTTTTGGATGAACTACTTAACTGACACTGTAATGTTAACAGTATGCGATTTAAAGTGTGAACGAAACCATTCGGTGTTGACTAATCAACCCATGTGGAGGGTACACCACGCATTTGCATTTGTCTATATTCGCTCCATCGTAAAGCGTTTCGCCTATGCAGTGACCTCCTCATGCCTACCGACGTATCTAACCAGTGTTTTTGTGTTTCCAAACAAGTCTGGTTTAATTTTCTTTTCTTACCCTGTATGGATTGTTTTTCTAAGAGGGACATAAACCGAGCCAGAGCTCTTGTGGGTTGTTGCGAGGCGCCCCTTACCATTGTGTTACATGCGCGCGAGTAGAATTTCATGTGCAATATTTACCCATATTATGTCCATTGTTATCATATTGTTATACACATCAATAGTGGGGTAATAGCGGGTTCGGCCTTTACGGCAGACACTTGCGGTCAGCAGTGTTGCAAATATCTCAGCATCACTGTTGTTATATTTCACATCATACCCTGTCATAAAAAAGAACAGGCAGTAAATAAAAGTGACTACAGTGTGATTTAGGCTCTAGTTTTAGCTCGACTGAGTTCAGTGCAAATTTGTGCTGCCCACTTGAATCCCGTTGATGGGTGATTGCTGATAGCACTTCTTGGTTCAAATATGGCTTACAGAAAGGCGAAATGACTCGCATTAAGTGGTGATGCACATTTTATCCCCAGAAAGGGAATAGCGGGTTCGATGTTCACCGCAGACGCCTGTGGTCCCGACTCTTTCAAATATTTTAGCGTCATAGTGGCTATACGTATCGTATTGATGCTATTACTATTACTTATTATTACTCTATTACTGCTGCTACTTATGTACATACTAAGACTTTAAAAGAGCTGCGAGGACTTGAGCTTAATTGAGCGACTATCATTTTTCTTTCTTTATCAGTTTTGAGAGGATGGAAACTGGATTGAAGTAGTTCGTGTTCTGTATAAGGACAGCTCTTCCATTACCTCTATTAGTTCCGTATTTCTGTCAACGATTAACGTTTGCCTTCGTATTCTTTACTTAACTTATTTGAAAAACTATTGCATGCAACTGATAATAATAATATCAATATTAATAATAATAATATTGATAATAGTGATAAAAAACAGCAGCCATCCTGCTTATAATAACTGGCTCAAACACATTTTATTTCTAGAATATATCTCAAAAACCGAACTTTTGCCACTTATAAATTTTAAACCGAACCAGACAGCTTTTTCCAGCAGTGGGTCGACCTCTCAGAAAGCTTCGAATAAGTCGTTTGTTTAATCATTTGTTTAGAATCTCTCCATTCACTCATTCATTCACATTATCCTACTGTCATCTTCCGAAGTGGACTTTGATGACTGTTTAGCTTCGAGAAAACAACGAAGGACTACTTGGTAGGCGGGAGCTGTTGTGAGAGCAATATTACTCGTTACCATCACGTACACCAGCCAGCAGAGGAACCACTTTCGAATAACACAAAGTACGAATCCATGAATCCCATGATGCACATAGATGTGACGATCAAGTAGGTCTGGCTAGGAACTCCAGCCAACATCAGTCAAAATAGGATCGACTAGGCAACATCCTCGTTGGACGTCATGAACTCATTCTGGCACGGGGGCAGTGTAAAATTTCACAGAAAAAGATTGAGCAAGAGAAAATTGATTCTTGAACAATCTTATAGTCAAGCGGTTATAATCGTAAGAGTCAACTGGATATCCTAACAGGACCAGGCAAGAAGCAGTTCCTGACTAGCTAATTCAGTCATTTCAATTGTGTCTGCATCAATAACATTTAAACACCTGCTCTCCTCATATACCCATCAACGCCCACGTAGGTTAATGAAGTGGTTGCTGACAAGTGCTGGCATTGCTGTAAAAGAAATTCATTTTTCTTGATTATGTTCTCATTCCTAAAGCAATCAATCGCCATCGTCAGCAGTACGACCATATCGGAAACAAGTGTCCTAGCTTGGCTTGCACAAAAACAAGACTTAAAAACAACTAATAAGACATTAATCACTACCTATATTGTTAGAACTTGATAGACAAGATAATATGATCCTAACAAAATCTCCAGAAGTGCAAACCAGATTCACTCGACGACCAACCGCCGCCTAGAAGAGCCAGATATGGAAGTGGAAGCGATAGCAAAGTAAATGTGGAAAAAGAGTAAGAATACCACTAAGGTTAACAAATAAGATTAAGACTAATGAATTTCTCGATTGATTGTGTTATAATTACGAGTGAAACTTTTTAATAGAAGAAACAATGGTGTTTTTCTAATTATTTTTACTGCTGTGATTTTCTCTACGAAAACATCGGCATTCAGCAGTTTGAGCAGATTTTGGGAATATTACGTAATAAACATACCATAAACGGCTTAGTGAACACAGTTCCAAACGAATTGAAAATAATCTTGCTGAGATTTGCAAAACTCCGGGCCGCAGGTGTTTGCGGTGGGAAGCGAACGCGCTCTCGCCCGTTCCGAGGGCTAACGCGTTCACCACCACATCATGCAGGTCCTTCGTTTCCCTATCTCTCAGCAAGTTTTCCATCGATCGAAAAAAAATATAAAATGCATTAAATAAAAATTGTCATTGTAAAAATTGAAATTGTAAATTGGAAATATTTCACTTTTTTTAAAGAAATGTTTCCGTCTTTTTCACAATGTCGATGTCCGTAGCAGATTGGTCAGTCCGCGGTGGAATCTAATGTATTTGTTACCTGCATTCAGACAATTAGTTGTTTATAAACAACGGAGAAAAAGTGACATTAATAACTGTGAAATGTGTAAAAAAAGCCTTGCTTTCATGAAAAACAGCTGTGACTTCAAATCGTGTGCTTTTCCCTAAAGATGTGTGCTTGAAACGTTTTGCTCAAAATCGAGGGGCCCTTGCGAATGTGAGTACTCGCTTTCAACATTCTTCGAACACCTCGTGTTTATTGCAAGCCAAAATCTGTTAAGAAAAGTGCAGCCACTCTATCGAAGACAAAGCGCGAGCACTACGGCTCACATGGTTGTTTTGCGAATCGGTGCTTTTGATGTGAAGAACTATCTCTCGTTTGAAGAAAACATGCTTATCTTCGTGCTCTTCTTCATGTGGTGGAGTATCGACCGGAATAGTGGGCTTAGCACCAAACTAAGTGTCGTCTACAGTTGTTCAGTTAGTTCTTTCAAAGAAAGAATACTGTGTAAAGCTAGCTATCACAATACTTTTTTCAAAGAGAATCCAAATTGGATATTTCTTGCAGTGGAACGGATCTACAACACCTAAACAGTCATAATTATTCAGATTTTCGACTGGTTATTCGTTTTTTACAAACGGTTGTTCTGGACGACTGAACGGCAGGACTGAACTTTTAACTAGGAATCAAGATCTCTTTAATAATCCACTTTACAAGTGCTCCCATCGTGAAGCATTTGATTTTGAGCAGGTTCGAAGTTCAGAAGAAGGGCACTAGAAGAAGAGAGAGGAAGAGGAGTGACACAAGGGAATGGCGGCAGGCGAACTACACTGTTGTAACGATGACGCTTTCACCTCAAGCAGAAACAGGCGTTTGCTGCTCCAAAATCGTTAGACACGCGGCTGTTTCGCGTGCAATTCACGTGACAACATGCTGTGCGCCGGCCCAGCGCGGGTGCGCTTTAGAGGGATGTTTGTTGGTGGCCGTGCTCGGAGGTTTGCTGGGGGTTGACGGAGCGTCTCGAATGTCGTCCACAACAGCAAAATCACTTGGTTGAACTCGGATGTCATCCACAGTACCGAGTTCTTCTGGTTACACTGGAATTTCGTTTACAAGACCGTGTTCTATTGCAGGAGTCGTTACTTCTGTTTGAGTAATTTTTCAGGTTGTGCGTTGTCCACTAAGTCGTTGGAATTGTGCGAAATATTCGCAGTTGCTTTCTTAAACGTTAGCAGAGAGCCGCAGAACATTCTCTTCAATGATTCCACAAATGCCACCCTTGAAATGCTTGAATACCTTCCCTTGCTTGCGTAGATGGTTGGATATGACCTGTCCTCACATATTGTTCGGATTCCAGAAATTCTTGGATTTGTTAACTTCGTTCTCTTACAATTGTCATTGACGAAGGTGGTCGGATTAATGCAGGGGTTCCGCTACGACCTGAAGATGTGTAATCTCGTCTTCTTACTTGGATAAAGTTGAGTGCGATTTTTTCTGGGGATGAGTTAATTATGCTAGAGGGGCTCCAAGTCCTCAACACAGACAGCTACCTGGGCCGTTATAGATCGGTGGAAAGTTCACGAGCTAATGATTCGGGCTTCATCCAGAGCAACAGTGTTTTCTGCGAGGAAGGCGAATTCCGTGAAAATTCGACCACCGACCGACCATGCATTGAACCCAATGTCGAAAAAAAGCTAGAAATGAAGATAGGAAATTTCAAAAAAGTTACATTATACGAAATCAGAACTAGACGGGAGTGCTGAATGGAGCTTATCAGTGCCTATTTTTTTTGTCAATTTTTAAACCTAAGAGTAATACCGCCTCTAATAAAATTTTCATCTGTATTCCGCTTTTTTATGACCAAATTGCAATTTGTCCTGCGTAATGATCTCTTAAAGCTTTGTGTAAAGACATCAGCGAAGTTTCGTGCTTTTATGAAGATCAGCGAGATGACGACAAAGGATAAAAAGATAGAACGTTCGACGTTGATCAATCTCTGAGGTATGGGCCATGTATTCAACTTCATCGAGCATAACTGGAAGTGATTGGATTCAAATCTGGGCTATACAGTGTCTTGGAGCGGCGTATCCATATAGCAAGCCAGCATTGCTATCTTCCCAGGCAGCTCTGGTGCTAATATGCCGACTCCAGAAGAATGGAGAGTGAGGTAAGCCCCGAGCCCGGGATTGAATAGCGACCACGTGTGTATTGCACGGTGCCTCTAAGCACTCCGCTGCACGAGCCATAGTAATGAAGCTGAGTAGAGTGAAATCTCGAGGAATTCTGCTTTATAATCAGTTCACCTTTCTGCCTTTCACATTTAGGTGGGGTTGATCTTGCCAGTCGTAAAGAAAGCGTCGACATTTTCTTGGATCGCGAGCAGCAGATGTGAAAAGTTGCGACAATGCTTTGTTGAAAATCATAACGGTTCTCCTAAGTACCATTAAATTCCGCAGTTTCTTCTTCCCAGAGCTATTCAAGCTTCAATGGCGATCGATCCGATGATCAATCACGGCGAACGCCGGCAGCTTAATCAGTTATTGTATGATGTATATGTGAATGAGTAGTTTTCGATATAAAATTGCATAGCCGACTCTAAATAGAAGTCATTATGGCGAGCTGTTTCTGATGCTGCTACTGCTGCCGCTGCTACGTTGCCGAGTAGGCTGCTACGTTGACGAGTAGCATAACATGCTTCTCCAGTGGCATGAGTATGACACGGGGACGTCATGAGCAGAGCACGTGGAAGAGAGACATACAACGTTGACGATCACCAACACTCCTCTTCGAGGCGGTCCAACACCAGGTGGCCGGCCGGTCGCCCAGTCGACGAGTGTCGCCGCCACCGCCGCCTCTGCAAACATCGAACGAGTCCGTCAACGACAGCGCACGACGACGATTCTATTTTCTTGGGGAAGCCTAAGCAACGCGTAACAACACAAACGGCGATCAAGCACAAGTCATTGAGGAAATTAATAGAACCTAATGCCCTTAAGGCTTTTTTAAAGAGTCGTTTAGAATGAAATGTGCGAAAAAAATGTCATAAATTACTTGTTGATTGAAGAAATCATTTACGCCTATGAGACAGAAGGCATGATTAGTCTTTATAAAGAGTAGAAGAAAAGAACCAAGTAAAGTAAAGGGCAAACGCATTAGGGTTTTTTTAGGTTCATTGAATTGAATAGCGTTTCATAAATAAGACTGGATCTCTAATGATGTCTTCAAGACACAGATAATAGTTCAAATGGCCTGCTTTCTCTAAGGATCCCATTTTACCCATGCTCATGTTTGCTGGTTTCATTTCCCCGTTGATTCTCTCTCTGATTGTTTCCTGGAAGCGCAATAAGCTTGGCAGCTTCCACATTGGCCCATCCATTTCGTAATTAAAGTATAGCATGCATTTACTTCTCCACTATTGGTGGTACAATTACAGCATTTGGCATAAAATGTTTGGAAAATGACACAAATACACCAAACCAGCACACTTACCAGATCCAGACCGGTGCTAACTCCTATGGAAATATTCAAGCCTTTGGTCATATTCTAGCCGGAGTTTGAAACCAAATCTTTGCTAACGTCTCGACACTCTAGTTTTCTTCAGAACGGCAACGAAAGCGATCGAATGTCCACAGTAATTATTCCTTCCGACGTGCCAGAGTGTTCCTTGTCTATGAGTCAATAACTCTAATGCATCGGGACAATATATGAAGAAAAACAACTTTCACGCATTGTTTTTATGGAAACAAACAGCAATAGGAAGAATTACTTATGAAAACTCTCTCTATTTCGACGAGATTGAAGCCAACGTGAGATGGATTTGCGATCAGAATGATTGAACCGCCATCCGTGAAACCGAAATCACCAAATTAACTCGGCCGGCTGTTCCTACTTTTGTTTTGAAGTTCGCCTTCGAAAACGAGAAACGGTTAGAGATCCTTAAGCGCTTCAGCGGATTTTGTGACAAATCCAGTATTGATGGAAATACTTATTGTGTCGAGATTTAGTGTGCGAAAGAGACAAGTGTTGGCTTTTTTGGTGCAAGTCACTCCATACCTAATCAACTTTGACGTAAGAGAGGATGTTCAGAATCGTTTAAAGATGTCGAGAAGACAATCCTAATGCGTTATAACATCTCCTTAGTTTTGAGATGGAATTTTCTACAAGCCTAAGGCGACATGCATGCATCGAAAAGCGCCGTCTACAAACTGTTCACTGCTTTTTGAACGCGTAGTGATATCAAAAAGGACAAAATCCGGGGTGAAGGCAGTGAAACATGGTGAACCCATTGAACCCTACAGCTATAAAAAGCTCAACAATGAAGCTTTCAGTGTTGATCGATCTCTCGTGGATGCACCATCCATTTGACGTCATCAAACCTAGTCAGTTGTGACTGAATGCATATCTTTGTTATACAGTCACTTGCCGCAGCCTACCGATATAACAAAGCAGTGCTTCTATTCTTCTAAGCAAGTTGGTTACCAATTTGTCTACCTCGGTGTGATGGAATGCATGGTGCTCTCGGGTGTGGGACCGAAGAAGAGCCACGCTTGTGTTGCTTGGAATCTCTAACCAATAAGCTACACGCGCCCCTATGGCAATAGTACTATAGTATAGACAATACTGTCTAAATAATTAGACTTCTCGTCAAAATATCGAAAAAATTGTGTAATTACGTGGTAATGGTTTTTCCTAGTTGCAAATATGAAGAACTATGTTCTTGTCTTTTTAAAGCAGACAATAATCTTTCGCGAAGGGTAATCGCGGGTTCCAATCTGGTCTGGAGTCCAAGTTTTGCAAATATCATGGTATCACTGTGGTTGTATCTCACAAATACATTGCTATGAAAAAATAATAGGCAGTGAATATAGCGTTATGCTTAATAGTCTAGACACTTAGTCTAGCCATTTAATGTAAACAAACCTCTGTACTAGCTTATTTAACAAATATTTGTGAAAGGAACAAAGTGGCGTCAACGTGTGGAAAATAAATTTCGTTTCTGGGCAAAATTGACTGGAGTTGGATTTCATTTGCACTATGAGATTTGGCTCCAAAACACGATGCAAGTACAGAAGCTCCGGCAAGTGAATACGGGACTATGAACGGTAATTGAAGAATTGACCAGTGTGAGTTAAGTGACGTCTCATTAAATTATCCTGCAATCTCTCATGATTACATTTGCTTGTCTCTCTTACTTAATACACTTCGTGTTACCCAGAATAAACAGATCTTCAAACTAGTAAAAATGAAGTGGAGCGTATTGCGCAGCAGTTAGAGATGCTCTTGAATACAATGCAGTCGCTGGTTCAAAAACTATGGAGGAAAGACCAAGCTTGCCATGCCGCTGGTGTCGGAAACTTGATACCAGACTTGTCTGGGAGAGTAGAACGACTGACGTGACGTAGTGGTAGTTGTGTGGGGTGAGTATGCACCCAACCACGTCTACAATGCATTAAAGAGAATCGAATGTATGGGCGTTTTTAACGGATCGGTCTATACTAACCGCTTCATTATTTATTGTTTGGCACCATGAAGTCATTAAAATCAGCAAAAAAAAAGAACTCAGAATAGGAAGCAATATGAAAGACGACATGAGCGAACACATTCATTCTGATTGACTTCACTTGATGATGCCGTTTGAATACGCAGATACTGCAGAGGACGTGAATATTGGTAGAATCCTATCCACTACATAAAAACAACCGTATTTCATCATCCTTGCTGCAATTACTCAGCTTTGCCAGAACAATGATCGATAGCGGTAGGGTTTTACGACCTACAGTCAAGCAAATGGATGATTATGTTCGTGTCAATTATACGTGCAGTGTTGTCTATTGCTGAGCATTTAGCCAAATTGAGCATTAATTAGACTAAATATGGCGTATAATAAATGCCTAGAGTATTTTATGCTGCATGAACGATGAAGAGAGTAGGTGGTTAAAAATGAACGTAAAATGGGAACCAATTATTGGCGTTAAGAGATTGAGTGGCCAATCTTTATGAAGATTTGTGCAGCTTTTTCTACCAACTGCTGCGCTTTTGGCACGAAAGATGAATTTCTTGTTGAAGTCTTAGGCATCCCGTACCAGGGAGTATCGAATTCGTCACCGTGGTCAATGACGTCAGTATCTGTGGATCGTTGAGGTGAAATCTGCGCAACCAGATTGCTTCTAGAGTGGACGATTATTGGTCTTCGTTTTCCTTTGTGGGATTTCTGAGGAAAATACCGAAACTTTCCTTTATCTCAGATAATTCCACCATGATATACAATCCCATCTATTCTGCTGTAAATGTGAAACTTTAGGTCTCTTACGCAACGTGAGGCGGTAAACAACTGAGTACAGAGTATCTACCTCAAATAGATCTTAAAAAGTTCAGGTGCAAAAAAATTTCATGAGGAGTGAATGTAGAGATCATCGTGTGTTCAAGAAGGTCATAGGTTTTACCCCTGCAGACTGCTACGACAAAATAGCCAAGTAGTTTCCCTGAAATGTTGGAGGACGTAAATATCAAGGTCGTTACATCAATTAAACGAAGGGACCGATTTATAGTGAGTAGAATCAGGTAGGCAAACCACGCAACGTGGTCACGGCCAAATCACGTCGATATCTATATAGAAGAATTCAGGCGGTACGGTTGATTACCATCAACACAATTGACGGTTCCACGGTAGATCGGCAGACAAAGCAATTTCGTATCTCTTTTGGAGGAAAGAAGGGGTGAAAAAGGCAGTGCATTTGGAGTATTGTCCGTACCTGTTTGTGCACCAGTAGGTAAAAAACTAAAAGGAAACTCCACTTTTTTAAATCCAAATTTCAACTCCGGCCTTGAAAAAAGATGGCTATGCAAATTTCCAGTAAAGATAGAAGTAACTTGATATAGCAAACGAGGGCCATTCTTGTCTTCAACTTATAGGAACACCTCCTTGAGTAGTGGAAGCTAATTTTTAATTAAAGAAAAAGCAGCACTTTAATAAACGAAACTGCTAGAAGAGCTATTATATTGGACCACTTGCGATGAACGAAACTCGTCGAACTACCGTAAATTGCACATTTGAGGAAAAATGGCAAAATGCTGTCTGAGTAGGAGATGAAAAGGAAAGGGAAATCTTCCATTGACGTGCACGCAGAAAGACTACATTTCGTGCTGTGAGGAGTTCATTATGGAATTGCATAGTCTTCCTATTCAGCAAGTTATGCCGGCATACTCTTATGTCATTTTATACTCTTCAACATTATTGAAACTACGTACCCGTCTCAACTCCTAAACGTTTCAGAAACCAAGAAATGAGGCTGCTGTTTAAGATTTCAATGAAAGTTTAGATAAATATCGTACATTGTTGGCATCGAAGGAAAGGCTGAACCTATGAATACAAAAAATCAAGGGATAGAATATTGATGGCTGCACTAGAAATCGTTTAACACCGCTCTCGGTACTCTCATAAAAGAGACGTGAACTACGAAGAATGCTATGGATCACAGATTGAAAGAATATAAGGATCCAACTGGATGTGGATACAGTTAAAGTCGTTAACTATTAGCTGTTAGAGGACTTACGAATTTCTTAAAACAACTTCTCAATTATTTTACCAAACAGCATACATTTACTTCCATAGGGAAACACACAATACAATACAACAGTAGCTGACGTTTCGGCAGAATCGCCTTCTTCAGAGCCGCTTTTTCCATCTGTCTTCCAATGAGGAAGGTTAGAACAGCTGATTATTTTTCAGGCGATTCTTCCGAAACGTGAGCTACTGTTGTATTGTATTGTGTGTTTTTCTATGGAAGTAAATGTATGCTGTACAACAACCTCGCGATTGCTCAACAAGAAAACAACGTATTCACACTCCAATGCCGAGGTTAATACAAAATCGACCCTGGGAACTGTTACCAAACAGCCTTCAGTTCAGATTAGAGCTATTCTCAACCTAACAAGATTTGACTCTGTACGATTACTTATATCTCGTTAGACGAACGACTGTACACCATTGATTCAGGTCAACTGGATCTGAAGAAGGCGATAACGTTAAAACGTTAACCGGGTGAATTTTATATAAAAATCTCATTTAAGCTGGACAACATTAAGAAACACACAAAACTGCTTGGAGTAAGGCACTCATTACTACTTCCAAAGCCGTGTTGAGGCAACGAATTTTGTGTAATGTGTAGTTTGACGCTCTTGAAAACGCCAAGGATCTTGCTTCTGAAAAATAAACACTTCAGTTGTTTTCAAACCGGCCGTCGTTTAACCTCGCTAGTAAAATAGCTAAGTAAAACATGTTTTACAATAGTTAGGCTTAAACGTGGTTGATAAAGATATTTATTTCTGCTAACGCTTCGACGATTTCGCCTTCATCAGAGCCGATGATCCGAGTCGGTGGTCCACAGTCATTCGTGATCTCTCTGTGGCGTTTTCGTAGTTGTACCGAGATGGATCTCCTCCAGTGAACACCACTCGAATGAGGCATGCTCACCTAGCAGTGCTCCTTTATATAGGCGGTTACTGTTGATACAGTTAACCGCTGATAATAGTTTGTTTTTCAACGGAGAACCCACCATGCAGTGGTCGGTATTGTGTTAACTAGCACAAAGCGAATAGCAAAACATTTCTCATGACGAGGATTCGACCCAGTATGACTGCGTAGACGCCACATAGAGATCACGAACGACTGTAGACCACCAACTCGGGTCAGTGGCCCTGATGAAGACGAAGACGTCGAAATGATGGCCGAAATATTAAATAAATAATATATATCCTCATCAAATTCGTGTAACAAAAGATGTTGTGACCAGGCGGACCAAACATAACTCGATGACAAAGACGCCAAACTCTGATGTCTTTGTGTGATCGCATTTTAAAGTGTTGTTTAAAAAAAAACTAATCAAAATGTTCGGCGTTGTAATTCGATACAGATTCGACCGCGAAAACAGCAATGTACTTTACAGGTGAGCAAGTAACGAGTAAACAAAGATGGCCTCGAATACGAAAAATATGAAAGACAGAACAGCGAAAAACAGTTGGGAAGAAGCAAAGAAAGAGAAACTGAAGATTTCCATGATTTGACGTAGATCGTAGACCATCGATGTACTTAGTTGAACTACACAAAAAGGCAAACATAATTTTCAGCGTGTTCCTGACCCAATTGTTGCAGTGAGGCGGCGGTTTTCTAGGAAGTTCACAGTAAAATGCAGCATGCGTGGAGCCACCAGAGACAAATCTTCGTTTCATCAACGTTTACATCGCTACAGTAAGGCCTGTGTAATCCTAGCTACCGATTCCTCAAATGGGATATTCAAGTCTGCACTTCGTTGGTAGAGCTTCAGGGCATATATCTAAGGCAAGCATTACGTGGTATTTCGATGGAAATTTCCGAACGTGCCAATTTCCGAGAATGAACCTTCCATATGAAAAGACTTAACAATTAATGGCCCAACTAAAATCTTCTTTCTAGAAGATTTGTGACCATGGCTTAACTCAGACTCCATTTCGCGCTCCATTGAAAATGTCGTGAAAGAGATCCTGATAATGTGCAAGTGTACATTTCCAACATATGTCGAACATTATACCATAAAGAAAACTAAGCAATATATTTGAAAAAAAAAACACTGGAAACAACATAAAAAAGAACCCACAATAAAAACCTTGTGCCTAGCAGTTCTCGCTCAGCCATAGTCAGTACGAAGGGTCACCTACATAGTCCACCCTCATATTGGTCGCTGAGTGACTCCAAAGTAACAAAAACTCCTTTAGTTTCTGTCACAATGGATTTTGGCCGTTCGACTGGCACCAATAGCATCATATTTTTTCGTTCATTCTCATCGTGAAGTAGTCTGATCAACTGGGTAATGGCATTTCTGTTTTATGCTTCACATTGGGTTCAGCCCATTCGACAGGAGATTAACTGACTTGGTATAGATAGGTCATAATATAGGTCAACTACGCTACTATTCAGGACGCGCAAGAGATGTATCAACGCCAAAGGCTTTACTCTTCGTCATTTATGAGCTCATAAATATTCCTTTATATCAGCAAAAAATCTTTTCGGTCATTAATGATTAGAACATGACTCATGCCTTCACGGGCATTTAAATAAAACCCGAATGGATAGCTCTCATGGTCAGCGTAGAGTAGGCAGCATGGAGCGAAGGAGCTCGTGTCACGTAGATTTTCCTTTTTTTTCTTTTGTAACAACACGTTTGCTAATTTCCACTGCATCCAAGACTCACAATTTAAAAGCGAACATTCGAAAAGCTGGATTAGGGTCTTGAAAATGACCGGCGTTAGTTTCTTCAGATGTTTGAATCTAATAATGCTGGAACCAGCACTGCACGGCTCCTAACCTATGAGATAATATGTCAGATTCCTAAAACGAAAATACACTGCTTCTATTCAATATGTCAATTCGGACTTATTCCATTCGTTCTGATTCTTTTGGTGAGAAAATGGATCAAGGTGCCTGCCGTTTCTTTCGTGCATGGTTTTTTACATTGCTCCTCTAGACTTACTGATTGTTCGATTTGTGTCCCGGAATACGATCGTCCTGGCTTTATAAATGGCGAAATTTCATAAGACATACAGGTGTTCTTCCAAGTCCTTTGAGCTTGAGCCAGAAGCGCCTCTTTAATTTTGAAGGTTTTCTCTTACTGCGCTTTCGAATAGCCTTGCTAAGCTTAGGGCTAAGCTGGTAGTCGCCCGCGACTAGTATTATTACGCATTAGCGAATTAGCTCGAGTGTTTTTGGAAGCAGACCTCTATTAGTGACTCTAAAGTGCTCGCTTTTCATGGCACTATCGTCAAAGTGTTGCATGAGGCAGTCTTGTATTAAAGAAGGTGGTCACAATTTGCGCTAAAAGTAGTCATCTTTCACTGAGTGATTCCAGTGACAGAATACGCAAGTATTGGTATATTTTACCAATTTTCTTTCAAGACCTTAAATTATCCAGCTGACACGCAGTTGATAAAAACGTTTATTCGGCTAGCGTTTTGACGTCTTCGTCTTCCTCGAAGTTATTCCGAGTCGATAGTTCACAGTCGTTCTTTATCTCGATGTAATGTCTTTGTCGTCGTATCAAGTCGAATCATTTTCGGTGGAGCCCCTCTCGAGTGAGGTAACATCACTCTGCGGTATTTTTTCAGACAGGACGAGAGTAGTTGGAACTGATTGTTCGCTGATAAAAACATTTTCTCTTAACAGGCAATCCATCCTGCCGCAATCGGCATTGTATAAGCTCGCACATAGCAAATCATTATTCCAGAAGCCAACTTTCTTTTAACCCCGCCTTTGACGATCATTACGTTCTTCGACACAATGAAATATTAAAAACATTTTCTCTTAACAGGCAATCCATCCTGCCGCAATCGGCATTGTATAAGCTCGCACATAGCAAATCATTATTCCAGAAGCCAACTTTCTTTTAACCCCGCCTTTGACGATTATTACGTTCTCCGACACAATGAACATTTCGACATTTCATAAAGCGATATTATGAACTATGAAGTAAGTATAAACGTGTCGTTTTCGTTCTCAGCAATCGCAAGAATGTTATAGAGCAAAGTTTACTTTTATACAAAAACAAATGCACCATACAAGGAGTATCGCCTTCTTCAGAGGCTGGAAGGGTACAAATAAAAAAGGATAAAGCTCTCGTCGTTAATCAAACCCTGAGGGAGGCACCATGCATTCGAGCCCACTAAACATCGTTTGGAGGTGATTTAGTCCATATCTGACCTTTAAAATGAGTCGTAGTTGCCTACCATGGTATCGAGCCAGTGCTGCTATCCTCCCAGACCAGTCTGGTACCAATTCGTCGACTACTGAAGAATGGGAGGCTTGGTGAGCTTTGGGCGTGGGATCGATCCCGTGTATTGAAGAGCACCTCTAACAAGCGTGCTACACATGCATTCGTATATAATACGCAAAATGTCTGTTTAAGGAGTCTTATAATAGTTTTACTATGATACGAAAAGTTGTATTGAATAATTCTATCTGCCATAAACGAAACGGCTGTTGTTAACCTTTTTGTAGTATACATAAGCTGCATCGGTGCTTCCATAACATGTTTTCCCTACAGCTGTTTACTTTTGCTTACATTCAGAAAGACCAGCCAGCAGTGGCTTTTGAGCAGCTCCAGATTCCGTCGAGGATCTTCCTCAGGAAATCTGACCCATGCTTTGGTGCGTTTGCTATCTTTTGGAACGTAATCACAAATGGCACCTATGCACCAGATGCCCCAAAGACATCTCTCCTGTTTGGGCAACCTGATTTTTGGGAAAATGACTGCTTCTTTAATTTATCATGTTTGACTAGACCGGAACTTTGGAGTTCCCTATTTGTGTAATACGGGGTATTACTAGCATTGGTATAGTTATCGAATGCTCTTTTGATAACACTGAGAAATCTTTCATAATACCTTCAAAGTCTGTTCATTCCCATTTCATCCGTGAATGTGAATTTTTTTTGGTTTCCTTTTGCTATATTCTTTTTTTTCTAGTAAAGTCGTCAAGCTATCACCTTCCTCGTTTATTCATTTCTGAGGGCAAATCGTTCATCACGTCGAATTATCGACTGAGACTCTGATACTTGAAGCATTCGAAGATATTCGTTCAGTTTGCATAAATGGAACATTAAAAACTATTCCATTTTTCATGAATATCATTTTCATGGAAATTTAACCAGACCACTCTCCTTTCATAAGCGCTGTTGTAGTTGGAAAACGTTCATTCATCTTCATTTTCTATGAATACTGCAATAATACGGCCGTCTTCGTCCTCCATCGAACTGGTATATCCAATCACATGCTTAGACGTAACAACATTTGAGCAACCAAACCGATGTCTTGATAAAGATCTTGATTTTGATCTATATTAATTCCAGAAATCCGAAAATGAACCGCAGGGAAGAATGCCTCGTTATCACGCGTGATATTGAGCACTATATAAGCCTATTATTTTGAGGGGAAGGGCACGTTACGATTTCATGTGAGTTCTGTGCGGTTGGTCTCCACTAGACATACTCAGTGGAAGCCTCATAAAAAGCGGTGGGTACGCAAAGTTGTGTTCATTGTGGTTGAAATCTTGGTTTAGCGTTTTCTTTGTTTGGTTATGGAGGCGTTTGACCGAGTAGATTGCTGTCAACTTGACCTTTCCAGGCTCTGAAGAAGGCGAAGTTCGCCGAAACGTCAGCTTATTTGTGAATAAAAAATAATAATAACACCTCGCGTTTGCTCATCAAGAATACGAAGAATAAAGACCTGTGGTACTTTATTGATGCTGAGACATTTGCAAAACTCTCCAATGCAGGTGTCTGCGGCGGGGAACGAATGCGCTATGGTCCTTTCCTGATAGTTATGCGTTCACCACCACTCCATGCGGGTCCTTCGTTTCGCCTGTCTCTTAGCTAGTTCTATCGATCTTTTGCTATCAGCAATCACTCATCAGCGGGATTGGTCTGGGAAACCTAAATCCCTTAAATCTTGGGTGCAATATATACCCTGCCGTTAAAAAGAGTAGGCAGTAAATAATAAGTTAAAATTGTGATCTGTGTTACGGTCCTCAGGTGCTCTAATCTTACTATGTTGTGAGAACGCGTTTTGCCCCTTTCATCCTATGAAATGTCAAATTGGATTTCGGAAGCAAGAACGACCTGCTTGTATGTCATATTCTTACAGGCTGACATGAAGTGAAGCATAACTGACATTGCTGTCAAAGAAGTCGGAGGTGTGGTGGATAGTAACAACTATTCCATGAGAAGCAGGTATGCGGTCATCTTGATCCCCTAACTAGCAAATCTACAAAGATCGTTCGATATAGTTGTTGCAGTCAGTTGAAGTTTTTAGTCAGTAGTGCTTTTGGTCCCTTTTTAAATCCTTCTTTTCCATTGCGCTCTACTAGTTCGAGTAAAGTTGGACACTGATGTCATGGCTTTTAGCGTTGGCTTTTAAGCTCTCGATTATCTTAGCGCTATAGTAAATGTGTAGCATGAGACAGTCAATGCCTCTCAAAAAAGAGAATTTTGAATTTATGGTGGTCATCATTTATAATTTCACGTGACACTTTTCTTTCGATACAAGGACTGTATCTAACAGAATGGTGGTCCTCCGAAGAACGCTCCCATTCTTAAGTAAAGTTGCTTATTCAAACAAATCTCAAATGTTTTCCCAGTGTTCAGACGAGTGCCCAATATTCATTATCAAACTATAGTGTGTTTAAGCAATCAAGGATTAATGGGCATATGATGCACGCTTGTGCAGTTGATAAGAAGACCGATGTGAGTGTCATGATTGAATGACGGTAAAACCACTTTCAGTAAAATGTTTACGAACGATTTAGTATTTAGGCTTGTTTTTGCTGTTCCTCGGATTCACTATAAAGAACTACTATGCTTAGAACACTTCAAGATAGGTCGAATGCAAAAACTTCATGCACGTTATACTTTGCTAACCATTTCCTATCTATGGGGCGCATATAGCGTTGTGGTTAGAGACGCCCTGCAGCACACATAGGATTGTTCCCTGCGCTCTAGGATCAGCAGCACTTCCATCCATTATGGGTCGGCAGAATAGTGTCAGACTTGTCTCGGAGGATAGCATCACTGACTCGACACATCGGTTGGTCACCGCAAGTCATTGTATAGGCCAGACACATTCAATACCCTCTAACAATGCTTGATGAAGTCGAATGTATGGCGCTCTTCAATAAATGATCATCGCTGAGAGCCTTATCCTTTTTTATTTACCTTATCTGTGGTTTCGTAAAGGATGTGGGACAAAGTTTTGACATTGAACAATCTCTAAGGGATGAACCATGCATACGACGCCATCGAAGATTACAGAGATGATTGAACGAATTTCTATCTTATAACATAAATTACGGTGGCTTACGAATGTGTCAATTCAGTGCTCCTATTCTTCCAAACAAGTTCGGTGTCAATTGCCGACTTGAGGTGAATGGAAAGTTTGATGGGAGAGGGACTCGAGATCAAACCAGCGACCAACTCAGCGTGTATTGCAGAGCACTTCTGATCACTTCGCTACACATACTCTGCACCTTCGTGTTCTAGGAGAATATTTTATTCTCAACATCATGAGAATATCACATAAACTTTGACTGGACGAGACTATCAACATAGTTTCAATGTGTGCCGTGGTTCCTTCAAAATAGAAAAAATAGAAATTTCTTCAGGAAGTAGGATGGCTCTTTGGCCTCCACGCCTCCCCCTGTTTCATCAGACGTGGTCCTTTTTGTTGACAGAAATGTACTGTGGTGCAATTCAACGTAACAGGATTGACAAATCTCATCACGACCGAAAAGGTACTACAAAGTGCTTGAAAAGTCCACAAACCAAAAACAGACTGAAGGTCAATGCTTACTAGTTACCATGATTAGACTAGGAACACTTCGTTCCATATTTTCACATTTTAAGATTGAAATCTTTGTCACAATATAGGCCAACAAGCTATTCGTGGTTATCGTTTCACCAAAACCAGTAAAGAATAATATCTTAGCAAAAGTGTTATTCATTTGGCATCCGGTGAGTAACTGGATCCTCTTCCCTCTCACTCCATTTCTCGCTAATGTCTTCCGCCTTCCGCAGACTTGCAGCAGCATTTCTTACGCTTACGTTTTGGTCGTTCCAGAGCCTGTAGAGATCAAGGTGACTGCAATGTGTTATGCAAAGCACCTCCATAACCTCAACGGAAAGAAGACAATACCTAGGTTTCAACTACATTGAAAGAAAAATAGCTGATTCACAAACTCAGCGCGTTTTATGGAAACTCCACTAGCTGGTACGTCTTGTGTTCTCCACTAAGTACTCTTACTCCAATAAGTTTTCCACGTGGAGAGCAACCGCACTGAGCTCACATGGATAGGTAACCAGCCACTCTTACGGTAAAATAATAGTCTGGGTTAGTGTGTTAGAACGCGTGCATCACCATGCCATTCCACCATGCCATTCATTTTTGGTTTTTTGGAATCTATCCAAAATGCCTCGAGAGTTTTACGCGCTTAATTCTTATTCGCCATTATGTTTCCGTGTCCTGTGCGCGCCTAATCGAGGATTTGGTTTAACTATGAGTTGAGCGAGTTGATTTTCTTTTATATGAATGCTGCGTGGCCCGTTTCGCCAATGTATTCGTTCCCGGACGCTTACAAGAGAGAAGATAAACTGTACCCGAACTCATGCAATCACAGTCTCTACCGCCGAAGATCTTGAAGTACGAGTTACCATCCTCGGAAAGGAATTTGAAACCTTAAGGCGTGAAATCCTGAAAGCATCTTGGATGAATTCCAAAAATCCAAAAATGAACGGCAGGAATGAATGCCTCGCTATCATGGATGACCTGACCTATTTTCTCAGGCGTTATTTTAACGTGAGCGGGGCTCTTTAGCCACGTACGTCAAATCTGCGCCGTTGGTCTCCACGAGGAGCACTCTTGGCACTAATAATTCTATCTACTCTTACTATTTTTTTACGGCAGGGTATTATGTAGAATGCAAACACAATGATACTGAGATATTTGCTAAACTTGGACCACAGGGTGGATCGAACCGCAATTGCCCTTTTTGGTGCTCACACGTGTAACGCACAGCATTGAGGCCCTCGTTTTGTCTTGCTCTCAACAAGACTCTTGATAACACTGGTAGAGAGCACTATGTGTGTAGAGAAGCTGTTTTGTTTCCAGCGAGAATGGAATTTAGGTGATGTGGTTTTTTTTTATTGAGGTTACTAGCGTGTTTGGATGACTAGGTTACAGTCAGTTTGATATGAGTTTTCGAGGTTCCGGAAAAAAAGGCGAAATCCACCGAAACGTCGTCAGCTATTATCAATAAGGATTATAATAACAACCTCGTGTGTGCTTACCAGGAAAACAGCATTTTTACAACAAACAAACATTCGGCGTTCTCCCACATACCAGTAAACGGTCAAGCTTGATAACTTAAGCCGTAAGTGACCAACTTGTACTACTTGCTGGTTAATCTGTTACTGAGCCTGTAGCCATGCGTTTTCGTGAACTTTTTCGACCACATTTACGTTAACTTGATTATGCATCTCTTTAATTTATTCCAGCATCTTTGCGCCTGAACAGCGAATCTCCAAACTGCGTAATGTGTCGACAGCTAGGCGTGCTCTCGCAGGGTAAGAGTCCAGCCATGTTTGGGCATCCAAGTTTCGGACAAAACAATTGTTCTTAGAAAACGCAATAGTATAGATTTAACTCACACGCATTTAGAAATGGGCAAAAAATTATTTTGCTGCTTACAAGTAAGCTAAGCATTCTAAAATAGAGTTCTTTTCAACCACATGTATAGACAGCCTCCCAACGGTCTACGATTCTGTCTGAAGCTCTGGGGTAGTGAGAAGGTGGTTCAAACATGTTTAAGAAAGACCTGCCTGCCACCAGATTCCAAAATTCGGAAAACTGGAAGGCTTGATGAGGGTAAGATGGAGTTGAAAGGAGTGTCATTTTCAGAAGAAATGGCATCAATACCACTATGCTTCTCGCCCCTTAACCTTACAAATGCAACTTTATGGTAAAAAAATTTAGCGATCTAATTTATTTCAATGAACAAATTTTAGGTAGGAAGTAATGCTTTGTACAATTAGACTTATCGAATGACTCATGGATCAAGAAACCACGAGTTGGGTTGTTGCCAATACTCCGACACCATCACCTGTATCATCTGTATCACCTGTACTCCCGATGCTCGTCGAGTGACTCGAACGGAAACCCATAAATCCTCCATTTTTTTCCCTTGCGCGTGCAAGAGTAGCCTAGTGGGTACTCCTCGCTATAGGGACTCGCCGAGCATCATATCTTTTTTCTAGGCTTTTCGTGAAGAACTCTGGCCATCGGGTCGGTGGTCTTCCTGCAGTACGTTTGGCATCCCGAGGGATCCAGTCACTAACGGCTTTTGCCCATCGGTTATCATTCATACGCATTACGTGTCCGGCCCACCTTATCTTCGCCTGTTTGGCGTATAGAACGGCATCCTTGATTTTCGATCATTGACGTAGATCGGAGCTTCGGATCCCATCCCTTACTTGTGTGAAACGGGATACTCCTAGCATCGTACTTCCGACTGCGCGTTCGATAACGCTGAGTAATCTTTCATACTGTTTACGCAGCGACCAGGTTTCCGACGCATACGTTAGGGCAGGAAGAACCGTTGAGTCGAAAAGGTGGGCACGGAGTCGGGTGTTCTTTGTTCTCTTCACTACATCCTCGATGCTCTTGAAAGCCCTCCAAGCCGCTCGTTTCCTTCTGCTCAGCTCTGGAGTTAAGTCGTTCATCATACTGATTTCCCGACCTAGATAGACATAACTGGAGAATTCGAAGATAATCGTTCCGTTGAGCGTGAATGGGGCAAACAAAACCAATCCGTTCTTCATGAAAATCGTTTTCTTTAGATTTACTCGAAGACCAGTCTTTCCACACACTTTATCAAAGTCTGCAAGCATACGTTCCGCTTGGCTAATGTCTGGTGTTATGAGAACGATATTGATCCCCTAACTAGCAAATCTACAAAGATCGTTCGATATAGTTGTTGCAGTCAGTTGAAGTTTTTAGTCAGTAGTGCTTTTGGTCCCTTTTTAAATCCTTCTTTTCCATTGCGCTCTACTAGTTCGAGTAAAGTTGGACACTGATGTCATGGCTTTTAGCGTTGGCTTTTAAGCTCTCGATTATCTTAGCGCTATAGTAAATGTGTAGCATGAGACAGTCAATGCCTCTCAAAAAAGAGAATTTTGAATTTATGGTGGTCATCATTTATAATTTCACGTGACACTTTTCTTTCGATACAAGGACTGTATCTAACAGAATGGTGGTCCTCCGAAGAACGCTCCCATTCTTAAGTAAAGTTGCTTATTCAAACAAATCTCAAATGTTTTCCCAGTGTTCAGACGAGTGCCCAATATTCATTATCAAACTATAGTGTGTTTAAGCAATCAAGGATTAATGGGCATATGATGCACGCTTGTGCAGTTGATAAGAAGACCGATGTGAGTGTCATGATTGAATGACGGTAAAACCACTTTCAGTAAAATGTTTACGAACGATTTAGTATTTAGGCTTGTTTTTGCTGTTCCTCGGATTCACTATAAAGAACTACTATGCTTAGAACACTTCAAGATAGGTCGAATGCAAAAACTTCATGCACGTTATACTTTGCTAACCATTTCCTATCTATGGGGCGCATATAGCGTTGTGGTTAGAGACGCCCTGCAGCACACATAGGATTGTTCCCTGCGCTCTAGGATCAGCAGCACTTCCATCCATTATGGGTCGGCAGAATAGTGTCAGACTTGTCTCGGAGGATAGCATCACTGACTCGACACATCGGTTGGTCACCGCAAGTCATTGTATAGGCCAGACACATTCAATACCCTCTAACAATGCTTGATGAAGTCGAATGTATGGCGCTCTTCAATAAATGATCATCGCTGAGAGCCTTATCCTTTTTTATTTACCTTATCTGTGGTTTCGTAAAGGATGTGGGACAAAGTTTTGACATTGAACAATCTCTAAGGGATGAACCATGCATACGACGCCATCGAAGATTACAGAGATGATTGAACGAATTTCTATCTTATAACATAAATTACGGTGGCTTACGAATGTGTCAATTCAGTGCTCCTATTCTTCCAAACAAGTTCGGTGTCAATTGCCGACTTGAGGTGAATGGAAAGTTTGATGGGAGAGGGACTCGAGATCAAACCAGCGACCAACTCAGCGTGTATTGCAGAGCACTTCTGATCACTTCGCTACACATACTCTGCACCTTCGTGTTCTAGGAGAATATTTTATTCTCAACATCATGAGAATATCACATAAACTTTGACTGGACGAGACTATCAACATAGTTTCAATGTGTGCCGTGGTTCCTTCAAAATAGAAAAAATAGAAATTTCTTCAGGAAGTAGGATGGCTCTTTGGCCTCCACGCCTCCCCCTGTTTCATCAGACGTGGTCCTTTTTGTTGACAGAAATGTACTGTGGTGCAATTCAACGTAACAGGATTGACAAATCTCATCACGACCGAAAAGGTACTACAAAGTGCTTGAAAAGTCCACAAACCAAAAACAGACTGAAGGTCAATGCTTACTAGTTACCATGATTAGACTAGGAACACTTCGTTCCATATTTTCACATTTTAAGATTGAAATCTTTGTCACAATATAGGCCAACAAGCTATTCGTGGTTATCGTTTCACCAAAACCAGTAAAGAATAATATCTTAGCAAAAGTGTTATTCATTTGGCATCCGGTGAGTAACTGGATCCTCTTCCCTCTCACTCCATTTCTCGCTAATGTCTTCCGCCTTCCGCAGACTTGCAGCAGCATTTCTTACGCTTACGTTTTGGTCGTTCCAGAGCCTGTAGAGATCAAGGTGACTGCAATGTGTTATGCAAAGCACCTCCATAACCTCAACGGAAAGAAGACAATACCTAGGTTTCAACTACATTGAAAGAAAAATAGCTGATTCACAAACTCAGCGCGTTTTATGGAAACTCCACTAGCTGGTACGTCTTGTGTTCTCCACTAAGTACTCTTACTCCAATAAGTTTTCCACGTGGAGAGCAACCGCACTGAGCTCACATGGATAGGTAACCAGCCACTCTTACGGTAAAATAATAGTCTGGGTTAGTGTGTTAGAACGCGTGCATCACCATGCCATTCCACCATGCCATTCATTTTTGGTTTTTTGGAATCTATCCAAAATGCCTCGAGAGTTTTACGCGCTTAATTCTTATTCGCCATTATGTTTCCGTGTCCTGTGCGCGCCTAATCGAGGATTTGGTTTAACTATGAGTTGAGCGAGTTGATTTTCTTTTATATGAATGCTGCGTGGCCCGTTTCGCCAATGTATTCGTTCCCGGACGCTTACAAGAGAGAAGATAAACTGTACCCGAACTCATGCAATCACAGTCTCTACCGCCGAAGATCTTGAAGTACGAGTTACCATCCTCGGAAAGGAATTTGAAACCTTAAGGCGTGAAATCCTGAAAGCATCTTGGATGAATTCCAAAAATCCAAAAATGAACGGCAGGAATGAATGCCTCGCTATCATGGATGACCTGACCTATTTTCTCAGGCGTTATTTTAACGTGAGCGGGGCTCTTTAGCCACGTACGTCAAATCTGCGCCGTTGGTCTCCACGAGGAGCACTCTTGGCACTAATAATTCTATCTACTCTTACTATTTTTTTACGGCAGGGTATTATGTAGAATGCAAACACAATGATACTGAGATATTTGCTAAACTTGGACCACAGGGTGGATCGAACCGCAATTGCCCTTTTTGGTGCTCACACGTGTAACGCACAGCATTGAGGCCCTCGTTTTGTCTTGCTCTCAACAAGACTCTTGATAACACTGGTAGAGAGCACTATGTGTGTAGAGAAGCTGTTTTGTTTCCAGCGAGAATGGAATTTAGGTGATGTGGTTTTTTTTTATTGAGGTTACTAGCGTGTTTGGATGACTAGGTTACAGTCAGTTTGATATGAGTTTTCGAGGTTCCGGAAAAAAAGGCGAAATCCACCGAAACGTCGTCAGCTATTATCAATAAGGATTATAATAACAACCTCGTGTGTTGCTTACCAGGAAAACAGCATTTTTACAACAAACAAACATTCGGCGTTCTCCCACATACCAGTAAACGGTCAAGCTTGATAACTTAAGCCGTAAGTGACCAACTTGTACTACTTGCTGGTTAATCTGTTACTGAGCCTGTAGCCATGCGTTTTCGTGAACTTTTTCGACCACATTTACGTTAACTTGATTATGCATCTCTTTAATTTATTCCAGCATCTTTGCGCCTGAACAGCGAATCTCCAAACTGCGTAATGTGTCGACAGCTAGGCGTGCTCTCGCAGGGTAAGAGTCCAGCCATGTTTGGGCATCCAAGTTTCGGACAAAACAATTGTTCTTAGAAAACGCAATAGTATAGATTTAACTCACACGCATTTAGAAATGGGCAAAAAATTATTTTGCTGCTTACAAGTAAGCTAAGCATTCTAAAATAGAGTTCTTTTCAACCACATGTATAGACAGCCTCCCAACGGTCTACCGCATCATCGTGGCTGGAGATGTTCCTTCGTGTAGGACTGCGATGTACAGCGGAGTGGTTCATCCCCCAGTAGAGCCTCCCAAGGAGTCCGGCGTTTTCACCAAAAGTCCAGCTAAGCTAGGGACTCCAGGGAACCACAATTACTAAACGGGAAAGACTCCGAAAAAATGAATATTTTTTCTATACAAACGTATAAATAGATATGTATATGTATATATATATATATACATATATATACATGAGTCAATCAACTACCTGTTTTTCTGGCTGAATCATCCTCAGAAGTGCACTTTGAATAAGCTTTATAAATTTGTTCTAAATGGCAAATCACCATATATATTATCTATATTTCAGCATTTCTTTCATTTAATTCGTTTTATCGCATCCATCAACCTCGAAACTCTCTTCACTTGGTGCCGGTTTGGGTGGCACTCGAGGATATTCATCCTGTTCATGAATGCCTTTGAATGCGTCGATTCTGTCTGAAGCTCTGGGGTAGTGAGAAGGTGGTTCAAACATGTTTAAGAAAGACCTGCCTGCCACCAGATTCCAAAATTCGGAAAACTGGAAGGCTTGATGAGGGTAAGATGGAGTTGAAAGGAGTGTCATTTTCAGAAGAAATGGCATCAATACCACTATGCTTCTCGCCCCTTAACCTTACAAATGCAACTTTATGGTAAAAAAATTTAGCGATCTAATTTATTTCAATGAACAAATTTTAGGTAGGAAGTAATGCTTTGTACAATTAGACTTATCGAATGACTCATGGATCAAGAAACCACGAGTTGGGTTGTTGCCAATACTCCGACACCATCACCTGTATCATCTGTATCACCTGTACTCCCGATGCTCGTCGAGTGACTCGAACGGAAACCCATAAATCCTCCATTTTTTTCCCTTGCGCGTGCAAGAGTAGCCTAGTGGGTACTCCTCGCTATAGGGACTCGCCGAGCATCATATCTTTTTTCTAGGCTTTTCGTGAAGAACTCTGGCCATCGGGTCGGTGGTCTTCCTGCAGTACGTTTGGCATCCCGAGGGATCCAGTCACTAACGGCTTTTGCCCATCGGTTATCATTCATACGCATTACGTGTCCGGCCCACCTT
>MQTX01000434.1:82153-112347 GCA_009735665.1 Angiostrongylus cantonensis | reverse complement strand
GCTATGGTGCCTGTAATTGGGAGATCAGGCAGATTCAACCCTATTCGTGGTGATAACTACACTGTTGGTGGAAATAGCGTACTAGGAGATCCTTTTCGAAGAAGACTTCTCGGAATGGATGAACAGAAATTCCATTTACCCGATAAAACTTTTGCCGCCAGCAGGGGTCCAATCTGCGACATTGGGCTTGTTACAGCCACTCTCTATCCGACAGCTATGGCGCCTGTAATTGGGAGATCAGTCAGATTCACCCCTATTGATGGAGATAACTACACTATTGGTGGAAATAGCGTACTAGTAGATCCTTTTCGGAGACTTACTCTCCGAATGGATGAACACAACTTCCATTTACTCGATGAAACTTTTGCCGCCAGCAGGGGTCCAATCTGCGACATTGGGATTATTATAGCCGCGCTCTAACCGACCGACTGAGCTATGGCGGCTGCAACATCGGCGGGCCACAGACTATCATCAACGTGCATATTGAAATTGTTGTGAAAAAGAAATCGTTACACAACATTGTATTTGGCGTCTTCAAATTCAACCCTGCTGAGAGTGCGAACTCCATTGTTGGACTAAAATGCGTACTAGGAGATCCTTTTCGAAGAGGACATCTCGGAATGGGTGAACATAACTTCCATTTATTCCATAATACTTTTCGCCGCCAGCAGGACCAGCTATTCGTTGGATAATATTTCCTTTCAAAACACAAAATTTAAACCTACTGAAAGCCAACTCCTTGATAGCAGTAAAAAGCGCATTAAAAAATCGTTTTCGAAGCGAACTTCCCGAAACGTGTGAAAACATTTGTCGATTTGTCTACAAAGCTCCTCTTCGCTAGATGGCGGACTTGGGTTATATGTTGACTCTGACGTATGTCTGTTTGCCTATATCTGTCCTAGAGGTGCAGTTTTTGTTTCGTGATAACACAGCAATTGTGCGGTTCCAAAAACTCTTGTTGACGAACCTTTAATGGAAATCATGAATGATGAGAATCAAAAATTCTCCAGCAGTAGTTGCTACTCACTTGCAAATCCACTCAGTCCTCTGTTGGGTGTTGTTGTCTTCACGATATAATGCTTTCTATAGCAAAATGACGCATATTCTTTCTTGGTAGTCCTTTTGTGCCATGTTGTGAAGAAATGCCTTTCTGTTTCATCTTTTTGGAGTCGAAATATTTTCTTCATTATAAACACGTAAGGAAAGTCAGTGTCATCTTCTGCCGCTCACCAAGCTGTGCAGCTGGCGAAGGGGAACTGGACGCTTAGCAGAACAATTTGGAGAAATTAATCCACAACGAAGTTCTCCTACAAATTTGTCGTTAGAGACTTCATGGCCAGAATAAGATGGACCATCGGAGATGGATGGTGGATAGAAAAATTCAGATTGGCCGATGTGAAAATACGAACAACGCTGCAAAGCTGCTGCCCACACTATGTCTCTTCCATGGGAACTCAGTTCACGAGAACAAAGCAGGCAGCCGGCAGACTTTGATGTTTCCCTATGCCACAAATCTCGTGGAGATCGACATTCTGATAAAAGAAAATGGCTCTTTTTTGATACAGCCATTATAACATCGTTCTGCACTGTTTCATACTGTTTCCTCCTTCGTGCAATGTTTCGTTTCAGCCATAACCTGTGAATGCCCAACCAAGGATTACAAGCTTTTTGTCGAACGGCTTAAAACTTGTGTCGAACTGTGGTTCCTCAGTTCTTCCTGATTTCCTCAAAAAAATGAATTCGACAAAGCGCCGCTATCACTCCATAGCTTTTAAGTCCATATCGAAGTAAATAATGATGTCGTCTGACGGAAACGGGAAAGGTAGAAAGGCAAATTGATGGAAAAGTCCTATCAAATCCTCGTTTTCCTAACGACATCGTCGTCTTTTTAAGGAGAACCGGCGTCGCAGAGACGGTGCTCAATGAACTCCTCCAAGCGGGAACAGGAATGTTGGCGTACACATAAACTGGAAAAGACTCAGTTCATGAAGAACCCACGGTGCGAAGTCGAACAAATGGATGGTTCTCTGATTATAGAGACCACCACGTACGTCTACTTTGGACGTTAAGTGAAGACCGAAAATAATATGAAAGAGTAATCAAACAAAAGAAGGCAGCATGAGCCGCAATAGGTTCCCTCAAAGAAGCCATCGACCAACTAGTGGACCAGGAAATCGATGGTTACCTTTTTGATTCAGAAGTGCTCCCAGCGCTCTGTTATGCAGCAGAGACGTGAACTAATACATTAACCACGTCAAGAAATCAGTGCACCAGTCACAAGGCGCTTGAATGACGTGTTCTGAAAGTTAAGCGGCACTCATAACGTTTAGCAAGAATGCCAGCTTAGATCTTAGAAGCCTATGGCACCTTAGGGAACAAGGAAAATATGCCTCAATAGCGAATCACCGATGGGCTGGTCATAACAAGAAGAATAAATGACAGATGGACGAAAGAAACACTGGAATGATCTCGAAGGAAATGCAAGCGTCTTCTTTAGCGACCACTCACATGATGGGCGGATGTGTTAGTGGATAACGTCAGCCATGTGCATTCGCAGTTGGAAACGATTTCAACAAGGCTAAGGAATGTGCCGTGCAAGCTCCACCATTTTCGAAGCGGACTACCACCGATGGGAACGATTGGGCGAGAAAGAAACGAATGCAAGACATCCTGGGACTGCCACTTCTAGTTAATGTACACCGCCCAAGTGAAATGAAAAAAGTATAACGCTCTCGACACTGATCAATCTCTTAGGGTTGCACCATGCATACGACTTCATTAAGTACCGTTGGAGGTGATTGAATCCATATCTGGCCTTTCACAATGCCTCGCGGTTGTCTACCAATGTATCGACCCAGTGTCATGATGGGCGGATGTGTTAGTGGATAACGTCAGCCATGTGCATTCGCAGTTGGAAACGATTTCAACAAGGCTAAGGAATGTGCCGTGCAAGCTCCACCATTTTCGAAGCGGACTACCACCGATGGGAACGATTGGGCGAGAAAGAAACGAATGCAAGACATCCTGGGACTGCCACTTCTAGTTAATGTACACCGCCCAAGTGAAATGAAAAAAGTATAACGCTCTCGACACTGATCAATCTCTTAGGGTTGCACCATGCATACGACTTCATTAAGTACCGTTGGAGGTGATTGAATCCATATCTGGCCTTTCACAATGCCTCGCGGTGGTCTACCAATGTATCGACCCAGTGCTGATATCCTCCCAGACAAGTCTGGTATCAATTTACTGACCCCCGAGGGATGGAAGGCCAGGCGACCCACGTGCAGCGGGGATCGATTGCATGTGTATTGCAGGGCGCTTCCGACCACTGTGCCACACGCGCCGTCCAAGTACCCAAATAAATAGGAAACACGCCACATCAGCATTTTTTTCCGCTATTCCAGATTATTACTTTAGCGAGTTACATAATGAGGTCTGATCATTTGTATAATATCACCGAGTTTTCATCCTTTATTCAACATTTTTCACTATCTACTATCTAAAGCTGAATGGATGTCCAAGGTCACAAATGTCATATTGTAGACACCGTCAATCTTCGATTTAAGAATCTCGTATTCTGAGACTCTCTTACAATTCTGAAATACGAACTTCATCAGAGAAATTACCATTGAAACACGCACTAGAATGAGATTAATCAATTATAAAATACATTCAGAGATAAGCATTACAAAAGCTTTACAAAAGAAACCGATTTCTTGAAGTTGCAGGTGTGAACGACTCTTAGAAAAGGCTCGATGGAACCGAATTCGTTCTGGCCTCCTTTCACAAGGAATTCGCCTTCACTAGATGTGGACACTGATGCAAGCAGATCGTTAGGATCGACTAAAAACTTGGATTTAACTGAAAATTGTTTTAAAAGCTCGGAATTTATCGTAACAAACGCACAATTCAAATCTTTCATCAAGTTTTTTTCTACTTAATTTTGGAGATTCTAATCGTTTACCACCTCATCGTTGCTAGGATGTGTACTTATGACCCGAATTGCGTTGTGTAACGAGCGAACAAGTCGTGCAAGTCGACACTGTTTTCGGCATTTCTCATAGGAAACTTCGCTGAGGGTAATACTGAGTATCAAGACAAGGCAACGATAACTACTCACGGCAACCTTTTGGCCATGAACAGTGAAAAAGGAATCATACTAAGAGTCCGTGCTCTACATGCCCCCTGGGCTGAAGAGACGAAGCTCGGTGAGCAGCTTTGCTGGTCGACAGCGATGAATTAAGCTTAGTAGGTCCTATCGAGTTAATCGACTATTGACAGAACTGCAAATGACGAGTAGAATATTGAAAGCATTCGCTTCTTTATGAATCACATATGGTATATGTGATATGGTATATATACATATGATATATGGTATATATGATATATGGTATATATACACATATGGTATATATATATGGTTCACACGTTTCTGAATTTAACAACTCCACCTCTCAACGTAGACATCCATATTTCAGCTGGTAATGAATTTCATTATGGAAATAAAAACCATTAGAGTCAACAAATTTCTTGAAACAAGAAAGCAACTCCTCTATACCATGACGAAACTCATATTTTCTGAAGCATATAAAATTATAAATATAAATATAACATAATGTCACACAAGGATAACAGAGTCTAAGTCATAAAATAATGCATAGAAATTTAATGAATAAAGCATTATATCGAAAAAATTATGTTAACCTCTTACCACTAGCGCGTGTGGCGCTGTGGTTGGAGGGGCCACTGCGACGCACACGTGGAGTCGATCCATACGCCCATGGCCCACCAAGCCTTCCATCCCTCAGGGGTCGGCAAATTGGTACCAGACTTGTCTGGGAGGATAGCAGCACTGGCTCGATACATCGGCAGGCCACCGCGAGTCAAGTGAAGGCCAGATATGCATTCAATCACTTCCAACGATACTTATTAAAGTCGAATATATGGCGTATTCCTCAGGGCGTATCAATGCCGAGAGCTTTATCCTTTTATTTTTAAACCTTACCACTGCGAAATCGCACAAATGGTGCGGAAGAACCTCACCCTATTTCTCGGTTTTCGAGAAGGGCCTAGTCACAGGCTGTTTGCATGGAAAGTGATAAAACATGCCATACTTCAAAAAATTTAGGAAAAACGGAAAACATGGCGACCATGAGGCTCAGAACATGCTTGATATGCATAATTACTGTATTTACAGTAGGTGTAGTGGAAACAATTTGCAAACTGTGCGTGAGAGGTGTAGGAATAATTGCTGGTCTTTTATTGGAGGGTGCTAATAGAACGACGAAGAGGTCATGAACTCTTTCAATCCACCGTGTAATTGCCTTCGTCATTCAATAACTACTCTTTTGTACTTTTGATCCAATCAAAAGACGACCCCAAAACAAGATGAATGATGTTCGTTCTGATCAGATTCCAGCTGCTCTCATTTAGTGTATTTAATCTACCCTTTGACTCCTTCTTGACAAGGATTTGCTTTCGCTTGACGTTGCAGATATGCCCAATATATTTTGTTATCGAATTTCTTATTTTTGCTCTCCTTTCCGCTATGGTGGTTCGCTGGTTTGTTCCCTTTAATCAGACCAAAGGTCATCGTGAAGGGCTAATGCTTTGTTTAAAATACTCCATCACAATCACGTATAAGCAGTGTAATGTTTCAGCTAAATTCAATATCAATTAATAAGGGATCAGCTTGGAATAACAAATTTGCTTGAAAAGTGTGATACTCTCAAAACAGACCATGACCTCTAACGCAACGTCCCATAGACACAACAAACAAAAGGCCTACTATCTAAAACTGTACATTGATCTGCAAAGATCAATCTTTTGTTGTTGTCAGTTTTCTTTTTTCCAAAGACATACTGGATTGCAAAACGTAGTTCGATAAAGCTCTTATAGATAACATGTCAAAACAAAGAAATAGCAAATATGATAATGTTAAACGGTACATTGCGCGTACATGATGGGTTTGTGTGTTAAATAAGTGAGCAACTGCTTACCCTTCTGGCTACAATCCCTAGTGGCGACAGATCGGAAAGTTCGTGGCGATTGGTCGAAAAATTCGACTTCTCAACCACGTGTATAAAACTGAAGCAGTAAAGACGTTTATTTTTTCCGGAATCTGGGCCTTTGTGAAAGAAGCCTTGAAGATCTTTGGTTTAGGATTTCCATTTTCACGGTAGCTATCTTTCTAGCGATGTAAATTCGATTGAGAGCCTGCCATTGTTGCCGTTGTCGTCGTTGTTGTTGCTGCGTTGTGGTCCATTTTAATTCCTAGTACTGACGGACGGACTAATGTTCCTCTTATTCAGATGAGCATTCGCGTTGACAGACGTTGTATTGACCTCATCCGAAATCGTTTGACACTTTAATAACCATTCTTATGTAGTGCAGGGTTAAGAGGCACCCGCGACATATGGACCTCATTGTACTCTCAACGCAAAGCAATCCCCGCCACCATCAACACATCAACCCCATCTCCGACCGCAAGCACCGCATCAGCACCCATCCCAATTTAGGGTCGGTTCTGTCTAGTGGTTGCAGCTTCATCACGAATTTCCTCTCCTCATTACAAAAGTTGGTCGTCACGACTGCGAGTTAATTGTTTCGATGACTTTCCTCATAAGAAAATCAGCAGTCAGAAAAACAGCAAATCAGAAAATCAAATCATTAATCAGCGATCTCTTAGTTCATTTACTTCCGCAAATACATGATTGTTCACATATTTCGCTTCCTCGTGATTCTTTTGTTTCGCGGTGACCTTTGGATTTCAAGAGAACCCATGCATTCTAAATTCTTTCCTAAAGCTATCAGACGACATTTTCGGATGGATGGCTGGACGGAAAACTGAAGCCCCGAGAAAGAACATCTTCATTATCCTTCATGTGTTCACACAAAATAAATATGAACTACTATTTTATTAGTCACCAATTTACTAGTGCTTTATCGTCGCATATACAGGATGATTAAAAACTAACTTCTAGCTTTGATTTACCTATAACATGTTTATATATTTTAGTGTTTTTCTCAATTTTTTCTATTCTTTCTAATATGGCGTGGGTGGAGCAGCGGTGGGAGGCGCTCTGCAATGCACGTGGGATCAACTCCGTGCCCGTGACCCACCAAGCCTTCCATCCTTTCGCGGTCGGTAAACTGGTACCATACTTGTCTGGGAGGATAGCAGCACTGGCTCGATATATCGTTAAACCACCATAAATCATTGTAAAGGCTAAATATGTATTCAATCACCTCCAAACGATGCTTAATGAAGACGAATACATGGTGCACCCTAAGGGATTAATGAACGCGGAGAGGTTCATCGTTCTTATCCTTATTTCCCTTAATACGTGAGATTTAAATATATGTTGTTTTTAACCCTTTATTTACCCTCTATACTTTTTCCATGGCAGGATATGATGTCAACTATAACCACAATGACCCTGAAATATTTGGAAAACTGCGGACCGCAGGTTTCTGCGGTGGGGAACGAACCCACTACTACTCTATCCGGGCGCTCACGTCTTCACCACCATACCATGCGGGTCTTTTGTTTTCGCCTATCTCTCAGCTAATTTTCTACCTATCACTGCTGATTCGGGCTCCACAGATCAATCTTGTTACCAGATGAATGCAGATAGTAATCAAAACATACTGTTTTGCAGATAAAAGATCCAAGCGATATTTTAAAATTTGGAACAGTTTCCATGCCTCGCGTGCCCTGCAACAACGTCTTTCCCAACTACTGTGTCATGCAATGAAGGATAAAGCATGAAGTGTTTGGAGTCCATTAATGCCCTAGATAGGTGTCATGCATTCAGCGCTACTAGAGGGTATTGGATCTACATTTGGCCTTGCGGTGGTTTACCGGTGAATAAAGTCAGTGTTTTTATCTTCTCAGAAAAATCCGGTTACAATTTTCTGGCCTCATTGTATCTGCCATAGGATAACCCTTGACCACCACACTACATAGAGATGCTAGGGTGGAGTTATAGAGCTAAAGTAATAAATTAGTGTGCCAGTTTACGTATAATGCAAAAGATGAGGAGTAACGGTTGCTGTGTTGAGTGGAGTACTGCAGAGATGTGACGAACGTACGTTACTCGGTCTTAATGAGATGTCTAGCCAACACCGCGCGAAAACGCTTTGTTTGTCGTTGCCATAAGCAAATCGTAACGATAATTGTTCGAAGAATCCGTAGTAACCAGAGAGTGAGCCACCTGGCCATCATATACAGTCTATGCAAACAAAATTCCGTGGTACATATACTACGCCAAAACCACACTTTATACTAATCAACGATGAAAGCCCTTAATCTGGTTGTAACTTCATTTAATTCTCCTTAGTTCTTTGTAACCTGTTCATGAATCTGTTCACCAAGCAAACATCTTTTTTAACGTCTTGGTCTATTGATAAGTTTACTTAATATAGGACTATGAATAAAACTTATTAAGGCGACCTCAAATCACCAGAACCCATGACTTTTCCTGAACTTTTTTTACGTGAAGAATTCTTGAGACATATAGCTAATTATGGCACAGGTAGAAGGCTTACCACTGCTTAGTTTCGAATAACGTTCATGCTACCACTTATTTTTAAGATTTCCGTTTTCGTCAGGTAATTTTCAGAATTAACAGCTACCACTTTTTCAAAAACATTTTGACCGCCTAAGGTAAACAAAAATACACATTGAAAATCGAAGCACAAGCACCAATAAAGTAAATTGAAAATGTCCAGTCACATGAAGTGGATGCGTGTAGCTCAGTGCACAGGGAAAAGCTAGAATTGGTTTCCTCCACGCGCGCTCCTAGGTTCGATCCGGCGTCTTCGACAAATCTATCTTCATCCTTCCTGGGTTGGCAAATTGACAGTGGCCTTGCCAGGGATATAAAAACAACGAGTTGACATATCAGGAGACCACTTCTTGCTACGTTAATATGCACTCTGAATAATTCCTAAATTGAATGTTTGGCGCATGCATAAAGGACTGATCAAATCTAGACGATTAGCCTTTACCTTTGTCTTTTAATCGAACAAATACAATCTCTTAGCTTTCATTTAGTGCCTATTCTTTCTCATGGGAGAGCACCATGTGAAATACAACCACAAGAGTGTTAAAGTATGAACAAAACTTGGAATGTCAGGTGTGTTTCGAACCCGCGATTAGCCTTACCGGAAATCACGTGCTCCCCAGATCAATGCCCTTAACAGATGATCATTAGTAGCACTGATAGAATAAAAGAAATGGCTGGGAGAAAGGCAAAGCAGGGGTCTCGGTTAATGTGGTGGATAGCCTAGACCTCCCAGAAAGGATAATCGAAGGTTCGAAGCCCAGTTAAAGTGCCGAATTTTGCTCATATCTCAGTATTCTTGTGATAATATTTCAAACAAATATGGCATGGTTCATAAGTAGGGAATCTATCCATGAGCTGACTTCTGTGGTGAAAAGTTTTATCGGTGACCACCGAAACGATGCAAGATTTTGTACAGAGCTTTTCTGAACTAAAATCATCAGCAAATTTACAATCTCTTCTAACAAAGGGCTTCAAGTTCCCACAAGCTGAACATCACATGCATTGCCTTAAAATGTTATCTTAGTAGCCACATTAGCAATAATTCTTGCTATATCTCCACCTGTTGAATTCACTGATGTCTTGCAGATTCATGACGGCGACAACAAATTCAGATTTCGTGAAAGTTCTAAGAATAAAGGGTACGTCATCGGATACAAGCTTTAGAGAGAAATATTGGTAATTAGCGTTAATAGGATGGTGTCACTTCGCTAGAATAAAGAAAACTGTCAGCTCTAAATTCAACCCTATTCTTATGTGATCTTGATGAGTTAGTACGAGTTTACCAAGGTAACATTTACTCAACAACGGCTATCCTTTCGTCAGGATTCGCTAGTCTCACAGTCGTTTTGCCGTTGTTTTTTTTAGTACAGAACGAGGGTCACAAGAAATTAGGAATATCTATTAATTTCACCCTCCATGATTTCTTAGCGAAAGTCACAAAACGGTCATAAGCGAAAGTTTTATTTACATCAAACACCTACTGAGAGTATACTATTAAGCTTTACAAATTCTTCACCGCTTCATAATTGTTAAGACCTTGGTGGATTTTTAACTGTGAAAAGTTAACCCCACGGATCTACCTCACATGAGAGATCTCAAGCCTGTTGGTCGCGAGGCTACGTCATGCATCCCCAGGTGGCGGATAGGGGGATAATCGCGGACCAAAAGAGACCTCTGCTTCCCTGAGACGCAGGTGAATCCAAGGGATGGACTCGCTGTTTCTGCTGCGTCGATTTGGCACATACTTTCCGTATTTGCTAGGCGTATTCATGCATGCATGCGTGGGCGCGTTCTCGCTTATGCGGATTGCATTCTACGTATCAATTCGGCCAAAAGCCTGCAATCAAGTATAAGGGAGGCGGTTAGGAGTCGCCTCCAACAAATAAGCTCTCTGTCTACTCTGGGAGAGCCTGGCAAGCTACCCGTGAGTATACCCAGCCCACACGTTCAGAGCCCAGCAAGCTATCCGTGGGTACCAAAATGCTAAACACAGTAAAAAAAAAAAACGGGATTCATTCCGCTGACTCCGAAACGATTTAGCAGCGTTGGGTAGGACGAGTACGCAGAGGCTGCTTAAATTTCAGGGCTAATGGAAGCTCCCTGGATCAAGAAGAACTATGATGACGATCTGTACCTACAATGCACGTACACTTGCATACGGGTCCTCGATAGAGGACTTGCTCATGCAAGCAAGAATGATAAGGAACGACGTCATCTGGCCGATACAAGGCGAAGCCACCCATTCAACGCTGTCTATGACACTGGAGAAGAACTGTTCCTCGGAACATGCGACAGTAGACTCACCGTCAACGATGGACGTGGGAATCTCCCAATGGAGAGTACCGTAACGAAATAGACCACATCATAGTAAATAGGAAGTTTTGCCTAACCGATGTCGTTGTGGTCCCAAAATTCTACACGGGATAAGACCGCCGTCTCCTTCGTGCAAGATTCTATTTCTTGCAGAAAGGAGAAAAAGCCGCTAAATTCAAAAATCGTTGTCCCAGAACCACCACAAACTGGGACTTATTCAACTCATTAGTCGGCTACTGGGAAGATGCCGCTGTCGGTAACATCGACGAAGAATATGATCAGCTCATTAAACATCTTCACGTTATCACTATGAAAGCTGAGAGTTAGAAAGTGGCCGAGAGACTTCTGTCTCTAGAAACAATCGAGCTGATACGCCAATGTGGAATCGTACGAGCTGCGGGCAACCGCGAACTAGCGTCCGAGCTGCGAAAACAGTGCAGACAGGCGATAAAAGACGATCTTAAAGAGAGAAGAGCAGCAGTGAACTGTTCCTCGGAACATGCGACAGTAGAGGAGTAGGCGGTGTCGGCGTTCTCGTCAGCACGAGTTTGTCCATGAACATTGATTCATTCGAACAGCTTACAACCCGAATCGGACGTTTACGATTAAAAAGATGTGGATCAATACCGGCTTTAAAAATCTTCGTCGTTTACGCGTCAACATCAAACAACAAACTGACGATGAAGAAGTTTAAGCGTTCTATATGGACTTGGAGAATTTCTACAGAGAAGATCATACATTCTTCAAGGTCATCATTGGAGATTTCAATGCCAAGATTGGACCAAGAAGAACGTCTGAGGAACGTCACATTGGGACCCACGGATTAGAATGGAACGAACAGGGTGAGCGGCTCTCTGAGTTTATCATGGCGACCAAGACCATCTATGGTAACTCGCAATTCCAGAAGCCTCACCGTCAACGATGGACGTGGGAATCTCCCAATGGAGAGTACCGTAACGAAATAGACCACATCATAGTAAATAGGAAGTTTTGCCTAACCGATGTCGTTGTGGTCCCAAAATTCTACACGGGATAAGACCGCCGTCTCCTTCGTGCAAGATTCTATTTCTTGCAGAAAGGAGAAAAAGCCGCTAAATTCAAAAATCGTTGTCCCAGAACCACCACAAACTGGGACTTATTCAACTCATTAGTCGGCTACTGGGAAGATGCCGCTGTCGGTAACATCGACGAAGAATATGATCAGCTCATTAAACATCTTCACGTTATCACTATGAAAGCTGAGAGTTAGAAAGTGGCCGAGAGACTTCTGTCTCTAGAAACAATCGAGCTGATACGCCAATGTGGAATCGTACGAGCTGCGGGCAACCGCGAACTAGCGTCCGAGCTGCGAAAACAGTGCAGACAGGCGATAAAAGACGATCTTAAAGAGAGAAGAGCAGCAGTAATGGTCGAAACTGCAGAGGCTGGGAAAAGCATTCGCAAAGCCCGCCGAAGCTTCGCCAATTACAAGACCAAGATGATTGCACTTCGATGCCCAGACGGAACAATAACAGGGTCCAGAAAGGCAATGGAGAAAATCATCCACGAATACTACTCAGATCTTTTCGATAGCCACGTCCACCTCCCGTCATATGAAATAACAGAGAATGGATATGTTGTACCACCGGTTCTCCCTTCCGAAATCCGACATGCCATTTCGTCGGTGAAAAATCGAACAGCACCAGGTCCGGACAAAATAAGATCAGAACATCTGAAGAACCTTCCGCCAGTCCTCGTAAACACATTAGCTCAGCTCTTCACACGCTATCTGTCCGAGTGCAAGGTTCCTACTCAGTGGAAGACCAGCAAAACCGCGTTGTTATTCAAGAAGGGATTCGAAAATTCGACCTACACGATATAGGAAACTATCGCCCAATGATAATTATATTTATTTTCGGCTAACGTTTCGACGTCTTCGTCTTCCTCAGAGCCAATGTTCCACGTCGATGGTGCACGCTTGTTTTTCATCTCAATGTGGCAACTTCGCCTTCATGTCGAGTCGGGTCTTCCTCAGACCATCGACTTGGAACATCGGCTCTGAAAAAGACGAAGACGTCGAAACGTTAACCAAAAATAAATATAATTATTAACCTCGTGTGAGCTCATCAAAGAAAGAATACATATTGATTAGGCACACCGAGGTTCACGGAAAGTCGGTTTCGAAGAATCGCCCAATCTGCATGTCCGTCGTCTACAAACTTCTCATTCGAGTTATCTTAAACAGGATTGACAGAACACTGGACGAAGGGCAGCCGTGCGAGCAAGCAGGGTTTCGAAAAGGATTTAGTACGATGGACCACATTCACACGTTAACAAGGCTCATTGAAGATAAGATCAGAACATCTGAAGAACCTTCCGCCAGTCCTCGTAAACACATTAGCTCAGCTCTTCACACGCTATCTGTCCGAGTGCAAGGTTCCTACTCAGTGGAAGACCAGCAAAACCGCGTTGTTATTCAAGAAGGGATTCGAAAATTCGACCTACACGATATAGGAAACTATCGCCCAATGATAATTATATTTATTTTCGGCTAACGTTTCGACGTCTTCGTCTTCCTCAGAGCCAATGTTCCACGTCGATGGTGCACGCTTGTTTTTCATCTCAATGTGGCAACTTCGCCTTCATGTCGAGTCGGGTCTTCCTCAGACCATCGACTTGGAACATCGGCTCTGAAAAAGACGAAGACGTCGAAACGTTAACCAAAAATAAATATAATTATTAACCTCGTGTGAGCTCATCAAAGAAAGAATACATATTGATTAGGCACACCGAGGTTCACGGAAAGTCGGTTTCGAAGAATCGCCCAATCTGCATGTCCGTCGTCTACAAACTTCTCATTCGAGTTATCTTAAACAGGATTGACAGAACACGTAAGGGATGGGATCCGAGGCTCCGACCTACGTCAACGATCGAAAACCAAAGATGCCGTTCTGTACGCCAATCTTTCGAAGATAAGGTGAGCCAGACACGTAATGTGTATGAATGATAACCGATGGACCAAGAGCCGTTAGTGACTGGATCCCTCGGGATGTCAAACGTACTGCAGGAAGACCACCGACCCGATGGTCAGAGTTCTTCACGAAGAGCCTAGAAGAAAGATATGATGCTCGACGAGTCCCTAAAGCGAGCAGAACCGACTGGGCTACTCTTGCACGTGACAGGGAGAAATGGAGGATTCACTGGCGCCCGCTGGAGTCACTCGACGATCAACGGGACTACAGGTGATACAGGTGAAGAGCTAAGCAACGAAACTTTATAGCTATAGCGCGCATTATTGTTGTAGGAAAGTTGTCGAGAGCTTGCCATAATTAAAGAATAGCATTTTAAATACATATGCAAACTGTGATAAACTCTTCAGGAGCAAACGGTGAGGAACGAACACTACAGTTTCCTGTGAAACTTGATCTAGAGCGTCCAAAACGACCACGTACGATTTTTTCCGATCATCAACTTCGCCTTCTTGAAGAAGCTTTCCAGAAAAATGACTATCTCACCGGAGAAGATCGACTTGAATTAGCCACACGTCTGGCTCTTAGCGATACTCAGGTTTGAGCACAACCTCTTGCTCATTTCAAGTAATGTTCAGATAGGGTGGACACAGAGAAGTTTGTTCCATGGGCATAAAACAATTAGTTTTATTCTTACATCAAGAAAACAGAACCCCCACTTATTTCTGAGAGATCCAGCTAGAGTTTATTTCACGCAACCCATACCAACCACTGCCAAAAGACCGTTCAAAGGACTGTAGAGTCTCTCTAGAAGTGATATCACCGTCGACTTCCCGAAACCACTAGGACCTACCAAGGCAAGCGTTTCACAAGTTCGCCCAGTTTCACAACGGGCAATTCACTGATGAAGTGGCGTTGTGATCATGATTCGTCAGTGAAGCGGCTATTTTCGACGCCGCGCAAAGAGCCATTATACACTTCATCAGCGAATTGCACGATGTAAAACCTGGCGAAACGCTGGTAGGTCCTAGAGGTTGTGGAAAGCCCACGGTAATACCACTTCTAAAAAGACGCTACGATTCTGGACGGTGTTATGGTAGTGGATGATCGTGACTTACATGAAATAAACCCCAATCGTGTACATTTTCATATAGAGTTAAATAGGGCCATAGTTGTATTGAATGCGTGCAACGTTGTCACCTTATCATGCCGCTACGTCTTAGGCCGAGATAAATGTCAGAAAAGTCGAATAATAACCACAATGATGCTGAGATATTTGCAAAACTCCCGACCGCAAGTGTCTGCGATGGGGAACGAACGCTTTATTGTCCTTTCCAGAGAATAACGCGTTCACCACAACACCATGCGGTTCCTTCGCTTCGACGGTCTCTCAGCTAGTTCTATTGATCACTGCCATCAGCAATCACCCGACAAAGGGATTGATCTGGAGAGTACAAATCGGCACTGAACCCAGTTAAACTGCGGCTGCTGTTGAAATTCACAATGTTCACCTGTGGTCCAGAGGTTTTGCAAATATCTCAGCATCATTGTGGTTGTTCTACAAATAATACCCTACGGTGAAAACTTGTAAAAGACAGTGAATAAAAAGCGAACATTGTGAATTTCAACTATAGCAGCAGCTCAACTGAGCTCAATGCCGATTTGGGCTCCCCAGATCAATCCGATTGACGGGTGATTGGTGATGGCAGTCATGGATAGAACTGGTTGAGAGACAGGCGAAACGAAGGACCAGCATGGTGTAGTGGTGAACGCGTTACTCCCCGGAAAGGACAATAGCGCGCTCGTTCGCCACCGCAGACACCTGCGGACCGGAGTTTTGTAAATATCTCAGCATCGTTGTGGTTGTTTCACAAATAATACCTTGCCGTGAAAACTTGCTAAAGGCAGAAAATAAAAAGTGAACAGTTGAATAATAGTCATAAAATTTTCAACTTGGAGAGTGTAGCAAGCGCCCTGCTAATGATGTCATGCAGTTATGTCAACAGGAACACTGGTTCAAACTCGCAGCCAACCGACCAGTGCGACACATTCCTCAAGCATCGCCAAATTGGTGCTACAGCGTCCAGGGAAGGATTCGCTCCGTTCGGCAAAGATATGGCGGCTATCTCTAGTGAAGAGTCAACCCATAACAATGGCATTCGCAAAGAACGTCAAAAACCCTCCAGCAGCAACGAAAGCCACACGCATGTCTGATGATCTTCCTGATTATGGATGCGAAACAACAAACCAACATAATGAAGTGTTGGTAACCACTAAACATCTGATATAAGTCCATGTAAATGTGGAAATAAATTGGAGTTCTTAAAGACTGTTCTTTTCGCATTGTTATTCGTCGCAACTAATAATTGAGAGGGTGCGTAACGTTGTAGTGATGCGCGAAAGGCCTATACTGTCTCCGCCCTAGTTCAACCTCGCCCAGTGTTCACTAAGCTTCCTATTCCTACGGGGTCGGAAGCTTCGTCATAGACTTGTCTGGAAGAAGTTCACTACCTCTAATCCATGTGGGAACAACAACGAACCGACACTCAAGCTTTTCCTGGACTTCGTGGATAGCATTGAGAGATTGATTCGAATGCGAGAAATGATGGGATCCGCACATGAAATAGGGTCGTGTTAAAGAAAAATTAATAATTGTTAAAAGTTTTATTAACACTTTTTGGTAGTAAATTACAATTCGTTAAGCACTGATAATTCAAAACACTTTTGCTTCTGTAGAGTAATTTAAGGTGACCACCTGGATCATCTGTATTACCTGATGATGTCGTACCTTATCCTTCTTGCTTGCATGAGCAAGTCTTCTATCGAGGATTCGCATGCAAGTGTACGCGCATTGTAGGTGCAGATCGTCACCATAGTTCTTTGTAATCCAGGCAGCTTCCATTGGCCCTGAGATTTTAGCAGCCTCTTTTAGCAGTACTCGTCCTACCCAACGCTGCGAAATTGGGGTCCGTTTCGGGGTCAGGGGAATCAAGCCCGTTTTTTTTACTGTGTTCAGCATTTTGACACCCACGCATAGCTTGTATCCGCTACCTGGGGACGCGCCACGTAGCCTCGCAACGAACCGTCACGAGATCCCTTACATAAAAGAGATCCGTGGATTTGTTCTACATAAAACATATTTTTTCAGGTAAAAGTTTGGTTCCAAAATCGTCGAACTAAAAACAGAAAGCAGATTGTGAATGAGAAAACGAGGTGAGATTGGTGATATATCTACTGGATTTGCAAAACTTCAGAGATTTTGGGGCAAAGTAAGATACTTCTCATCTTCGTGTAAATAATACTGAATGGTTTTGAAGAAGCGGCAAAATTTCACAGATTCTTCAGTTTCAGTGTGACAAAGGTCGTGGAGAAATGTGAAAAAACAAAACCCTTTATCACGCTAAGCTCCAGGAAAATACTGTAACTGAGTTATCCTATTCTTGGGCTCTACAACTTTAAAATCTTTTTTTTTTCACGGTGAAAACTTGTAAAAGACAGTGAATAAAAAGCGAACATTGTGAATTTCAACTATAGCAGCAGCTCAACTGAGCTCAATGCCGATTTGGGCTCCCCAGATCAATCCGATTGACGGGTGATTGGTGATGGCAGTCATGGATAGAACTGGTTGAGAGACAGGCGAAACGAAGGACCAGCATGGTGTAGTGGTGAACGCGTTACTCCCCGGAAAGGACAATAGCGCGCTCGTTCGCCACCGCAGACACCTGCGGACCGGAGTTTTGTAAATATCTCAGCATCGTTGTGGTTGTTTCACAAATAATACCTTGCCGTGAAAACTTGCTAAAGGCAGAAAATAAAAAGTGAACAGTTGAATAATAGTCATAAAATTTTCAACTTGGAGAGTGTAGCAAGCGCCCTGCTAATGATGTCATGCAGTTATGTCAACAGGAACACTGGTTCAAACTCGCAGCCAACCGACCAGTGCGACACATTCCTCAAGCATCGCCAAATTGGTGCTACAGCGTCCAGGGAAGGATTCGCTCCGTTCGGCAAAGATATGGCGGCTATCTCTAGTGAAGAGTCAACCCATAACAATGGCATTCGCAAAGAACGTCAAAAACCCTCCAGCAGCAACGAAAGCCACACGCATGTCTGATGATCTTCCTGATTATGGATGCGAAACAACAAACCAACATAATGAAGTGTTGGTAACCACTAAACATCTGATATAAGTCCATGTAAATGTGGAAATAAATTGGAGTTCTTAAAGACTGTTCTTTTCGCATTGTTATTCGTCGCAACTAATAATTGAGAGGGTGCGTAACGTTGTAGTGATGCGCGAAAGGCCTATACTGTCTCCGCCCTAGTTCAACCTCGCCCAGTGTTCACTAAGCTTCCTATTCCTACGGGGTCGGAAGCTTCGTCATAGACTTGTCTGGAAGAAGTTCACTACCTCTAATCCATGTGGGAACAACAACGAACCGACACTCAAGCTTTTCCTGGACTTCGTGGATAGCATTGAGAGATTGATTCGAATGCGAGAAATGATGGGATCCGCACATGAAATAGGGTCGTGTTAAAGAAAAATTAATAATTGTTAAAAGTTTTATTAACACTTTTTGGTAGTAAATTACAATTCGTTAAGCACTGATAATTCAAAACACTTTTGCTTCTGTAGAGTAATTTAAGGTGACCACCTGGATCATCTGTATTACCTGATGATGTCGTACCTTATCCTTCTTGCTTGCATGAGCAAGTCTTCTATCGAGGATTCGCATGCAAGTGTACGCGCATTGTAGGTGCAGATCGTCACCATAGTTCTTTGTAATCCAGGCAGCTTCCATTGGCCCTGAGATTTTAGCAGCCTCTTTTAGCAGTACTCGTCCTACCCAACGCTGCGAAATTGGGGTCCGTTTCGGGGTCAGGGGAATCAAGCCCGTTTTTTTTACTGTGTTCAGCATTTTGACACCCACGCATAGCTTGTATCCGCTACCTGGGGACGCGCCACGTAGCCTCGCAACGAACCGTCACGAGATCCCTTACATAAAAGAGATCCGTGGATTTGTTCTACATAAAACATATTTTTTCAGGTAAAAGTTTGGTTCCAAAATCGTCGAACTAAAAACAGAAAGCAGATTGTGAATGAGAAAACGAGGTGAGATTGGTGATATATCTACTGGATTTGCAAAACTTCAGAGATTTTGGGGCAAAGTAAGATACTTCTCATCTTCGTGTAAATAATACTGAATGGTTTTGAAGAAGCGGCAAAATTTCACAGATTCTTCAGTTTCAGTGTGACAAAGGTCGTGGAGAAATGTGAAAAAACAAAACCCTTTATCACGCTAAGCTCCAGGAAAATACTGTAACTGAGTTATCCTATTCTTGGGCTCTACAACTTTAAAATCTTTTTTTTTTCAATAATCAATTAGTATTTAGCACTATCGCAACTCCACCACTCAGTTCCAATTCGGTGCCGAAAAGCGCTTCCATACAAGACCCACCGCATCGTTCAGGCTTCATCTATCCAAATCAATTTATGAAATCCAATACATTCTATCCTTTTGTGCCAACTGCGATCTCTGAACAAATCTCATTTCTACACGATCTATAGTAAAGATTTAATCAGACAAGTCAAACCGCCATTGACTAACGAATACATTCTATTGGTTGTGCAGCTCAAGGGTCGAACTGTCTAAATCTATTTACATTGCTCTGTTTTTACTGTATGATATTAGGAAAGATGTTGTAAGACGCTGAAAATCTTTAACAGGAATTGATACCAATGCATGAAACAGCCCGTAAAGAAAGATCATTTCTAAGACTGTAATTTAAAATTCAGTGAGTATAGAATAGGCTAAAGAATTTTTAACGGTTGGGCAAAATATCATGATATTCGCTTTTTCAAAGTGGTATTTTTTCCTTTTTTTTCTGTTTTTAATAACAATCTTCGCGATGTCTTCTTTGTGCAGCACAGCCCGCTGTATTATTGTATGGAGTGCTAAGTAAAATTTGCAAGTTGGCCGGTCATCTACTTCATCTCGAATATTCTTCAGTTTTGCTCTTTAGGTTTAATTTTAGCACTGTGGCCTTAGCCATGACTAACTTCGCCGGCCGTCTTTGACCACCAGTGTATCCGACTATTTCTGCCCATTTCGTCGACAGCTATCGAAGAGACCAACAAGCTCGTTGGTTTTTGCTTTAAGACGGGGATCGTTAGGCTATAAGGGCGACCCTGAAGTTGCAAGTTGCGGTGCTGCTTACTGCTTGCAAATGCCAACCTGATTACCAACTTGTGCTAAGAGAGAGATTTGAAAAGCAGTTTAGCTATTCCTATTTAGTGATTAATAAAAGGCGTGCTAAAAGAGACAGCTCATTGCAAGGTCGGTCCGCTTGTCGGACTTCTATGCAGAAACGGAGGGCTTATAAACTTGAAAAAAAATGCCTGCATCGACAAGTCAACGTGCTTTTCCATAGGGAAAAAGAGAGAAAGAGAGAGAGATAGAGAGGAGGAGGAGGGTAGGAGGAGGAGGAGAGGGAGAGGGAGAGGCACTGTGTCAATACATCTCATAAAAAAACAAGCATGGCATTGAAAGCCTATTGTGACAATCTCCTGGGAGTGCAAATGCATGAGTCCAGGGTCTAAGTCCACTCAAGTTTGATACAAATGGTGAGAATTCAAATATTTACTCCATCATGTACGCCGTGGAAATTAACAGTCATTTAAAGTATGTGTCAGTTGTTAAAGGATGTATGATATGTGCAGATGTTATGGTGCTAAATCTCCTGAAATACGAACTGCAGTGTCTTCCTGTAGTCACTATTACCAATAGTAAGTTTTTCTTGGTATGCTGCGTCACAACTTTGATTGCTTAGGGTTGGATAACCACCGGAGGTTGGAAACTGTTACTGCTGTGAATAGAACCTTAGTACATTAGGACCTGCCAGTTGGTCTCTATTTTCGACATATTATGCTGGTTCTCCAGCACGAAGGGTTTGCTGGAGATTTGAAATACGGAAGCTGGTGTGATGTTCATTGAGATCTTTCGCATAAGTAGCTTTCGCACTATTGTGTCCACCTTGCTTTTCACTTCGAGTATTGAATAATTAGTAGAGGAACTGCAGTGTCTTCCTGTAGTCACTATTACCAATAGTAAGTTTTTCTTGGTATGCTGCGTCACAACTTTGATTGCTTAGGGTTGGATAACCACCGGAGGTTGCGTCAAGGGTGAGTTGGTGTGTTCCCAGTAGGCCACTTCCTTCTAACAGTTTACCGCCCCATCGTGGTTGGAAGGTGTTCCTAGGTGTCGTCCTGCAATGTGAACACGGACCATCCAAATAATTAAGTAGGCCTATTTGACCCTTTAAAGTGCTCTAACGTGGTCTATGCAGCTAAATCTTCCAAAACACAACTTATTCTGAAGGTTAGACTTGCTCACATTATTCGAGATATGTGTCGCGATATTTTCCACGAAAAGCTCGGAGAACAATAAGCTTTTCGGATATCACGAAAGTTACTTGTACTATCATTTTGTGCGAAAAGGCGTTGTGTGAAGTCTTCCACTAAATATTCGTCTTATTTGCAGATATAACATCATGTGTGTTTGCAAGAAGAGCCGGTAGATGGTGGTCGCTGACGGCTGGGAGATCGGATTAAATACTATCTGGTCTAGTTTTGTTCAGATTTCAAGCTTCTAATTGTAGGCTGAATTTTTGCAGGAGAGTGCTACTGGTGATCTTCCAGTGAGTATTGAGGAATTGGTACTGGGCGCTGTGGATGGAAAAAGATTTGCGACGAATTTTTCTGCCATTAATCTATCCGTTGGTGTTGAATTGGGCTTCACATGTCTTCACTAAGCACATCAGAATCTATATTTTCTTCTTCCGGACACTTGTAGCCCAGTAGCTAGAAGTATCCTGAAATATACACTTGGTCTCTAGTTCAATCCCGCGTCGCAGTTTCGTCAACCCTTCTTCCTTTCCGGCGTTAATTGGTGCCAGACTTGTCTGGGAGTATAAGAACGCAATTGATGCATCTAGAGCAGGGCATCTCATTGTGATGGAATCCAGTCACCTCTGCGTTGCTTTGAGAAGTCAAATGTATGACGCATCTTTTAAGGATCGATAATGATCTGAGGTTTTATCCTTTTCTGTCCTTCTATTTCTTGTACTGATGATTATTGCTGCCGTTCTACAAACGGCATTTATAACCATTTCCAGTGGGTGCTTCATCAGGATCTAGTCACTACTATTTTCTATTTAGGCCGATCCTTTTCCGTCCTCATTGCTTAAAGTTACTTAGGTAAAAGTCTGTGTACATTCTTGTCTTTTTTTTGCGAAGTGAAATTCGTTGTCCACTTTGTGTTCAAAGCGTTCCTTGGAGCGGTTAAGGCTGTCGTTTGATACGGTGCTAAACCATGGGAAGGCACCATTGTCAAAATGACTTAATTTTCTGTTGATAAAGCTGTGATCGATTTCTGCATACTTTGCACAGTGAAGGGAATGTCCAAAGGTAGTTGTTTTTACTCGTTGGAGTTCACATGGAAGAGACAGACCGCAGAGAGCAGTGCTGTAACCTGATCTCCATTCCCTTTGCGACAAATACCCTTAGGCCGATTAGCGATGGCTTTCAATGCAATGGCGGTTCAAAATTTCTAGTTCTGTATTTCTGGTCTCGTTCTTACCCTCCCTCGAATTTGCTTTCTAGAGAGACTTTTGTAACCAGTGAGTTTTCTAGTAATCTTCACGATGTGTCAAGTTAGGTATAATCAGTTGCTTATGCTTGTGAGTGACGGTTACTGACTTCGATATTACTTTAGTAATAAGACAAAAGGCCTAAGATAACACCGTGAAGAGACAGAATTTTATAATTGTTGATAAAATGAGGGGCGGATCGGTTGGTTTCACAAAGAAGCCAATTCCATCGAAATTGATGAAATATTCTCAATTAGCACAGAGGTCACAGTGGTTTACATTCCAAATATCTTTCACTTGTTGAGTATTAGCGTTATTTGTCTCTTGTTTCTTGAAGAGCAATGTCATTGTGTTTAACACATTGGCGACAATGTGAGAAATGCTGTCCAGTATCTGCGAAAATCTGAGTTTTTCAGAGTCATATATCAACTTGCTTTCTTAGTTGGGCTAAAAACAAGGTGTAACTTTTCCTGTTCAATAAAAAAAAATCTATTTTGGTGGTCGTATACGTTATTTTGGAAATTTTGAGCTTGCAATAGCTAACGGCAAAGCATAGGCTTCGAGCATCTCAGTTCATTTGCCAATATTTTAACCATTTTGTCTTGTTTTGTTTAAATTGTACGTCGTTTCACAGCGAAATGGACATTTCAAAAAAAATTTAACTTTCTTAGGGCGATGAATCCGTGATTCCTGCAAGCTAGCACTAGTCAAAAATCGTGCCAATGTCCTATAATTTCTTTAAAGTGGTTTGAAAAATGTTTCATTTTCTATCAACCTTTGTTGGTATAGATATGTTAGTTCAGGCCATTTCTAATGTCGTCATCGATTCTACTAAGAAGCTTAGTTTGACGAATGACATTCGACGCGCTAATCGGCGATCTAAGACTCAATCGGACAATTCACTTAGGTCAGTTTGTGAATGCCTTTTATGCTGACATATCTGGTTTCACAAATAAATACTCCTCCAGTTTTACTTAGGCTGGTCGAAGAGTATTCGTACATTTTTCAGCGAAGAGTTGAAATCAGCTGACGAGAACGATCCTTGTCCTGCCTATGATTATGACGCTGAAAGTGGTCCGGATATTGCGAACGTCTCTGAGTTTGCTTTCGATATCTTCAAGTACTACAGGTCAAGAGAGGTCAGATAAAAGAAACTTTCGTGAAACGTTAACCGCGATTTGTTCGTATACTAATCATAACTGTAGATTGATGGAAGAAACTTTGCTGTGCCCGTCCAAAAGTGGTAATGGCTTTCTAAAAACAAAAAATTTGAGAACTGAGTTGAATCCATAGAATTCCTCAAGGAAGCGCGGCATCCATAAAGTCAGCAGTCTCATGGACGAGACCCCACTTGCCAAATTGCATCCGTGTTGAAATTGCTACTCTCAGTGATGAAAAAACGACAAAAATTCAACGACTGAGCTTAGCGTGATGCGAATTTCGTTGTCATTGAGTAAGAAAACTTGGGTGAGATTGGGAAAATATTTATACAGTAGATGTTTTTACATCAGTTATTAAGGCCCACTTTGAACCGAGATTTGTGGGTTAAATTTGAGAAGCGTCCGTTATTTTCGCTCTGGTCGTTGCAGATCAATTCGTCTCGGACTCTAATTGTGAAACAAACATGTTTAACTTTATCATTGCCAAAGAGGTACAGTTTCTCTTATTCTACCACGATAAAGTTCTACTAGAGCCAAGTCAGGCTCGGAAGCCATGTGATTAAGCGGTTGAACAAACGGATTTCGGTCAAAGGAAAGTGGTACTGATTCCTGATACTCTTCATTGTGGGTGTTTTTTGTGCTTGCTGCATGAATTTTTAATTGTTTTGACATTTTTTTTTACAGTTAAAAGCAAGTTTCGGATAAAAATTATTGTATTTGACTTCAACTTCTTCCTTAACTCTGCTTATCGAGAAAACAACAATGTTATATATATATATGGTTGGCATAAGGTACGCCATTCTTTCAAGTTCAAGCATGGCAAAGATAATCTAATGCTCATCCGGCCTATACAGTAACTTGCGGTGGCCTACCGACGTATCGAATGCTGTTTGAGACAAGTATGGTAACAGTTTATCGACTCTGTAGGGATGAAAGGCTTGGTGAGCCTATGACATGCCTTTCCAACACGCCCCGCGGCCAACCCATTGTGTACTGCAGGCACCTCTAACCGCTGCGTTATATACCCGTGTACTAAATGTTGCTGTGATATACGAAAACGGACCCCTGTGATTAACATGTTATATTTCGGGCAAGTAATATAAATTGAACCATAGTGGTGCTGAGGTATTTGCAAAACTCGGGACAGTTATTGTTACTCTTCCCTAGGACTAACGCATTCATCACCACTCCATAGGAGTCCTTCGTTTCGCCCCTCTTTCAGCCGTATTATTGACCTATAGGTGCTATCAGCAATCACCCGTTAAAATGATTGTTATTGATTATATTTCACATAATACCCTGCCATTAAAAAGTAGTAGGCAGTGGATAAAAATCGACGACATGATTTATACCTCAACTTTATATTAACTGGGTTCGATGCCGATTTATGCTTCCCAGATCAATACTGTTGACAGGGATTGCTGATAGCACCTATTGGTGAATAGTACGGCTGAATGAGGGGTAGAATGGAGGACTCGCATGGTGTGGTGGTGAACGCGTTGGTCCCCGGAAAGAATATGTTCGGCCCCCATCAGACACCAGTGGTCCAGAGTTTTACAGATATCTCAGCACGATTATCATTGTACTTCACATGATACCCTGCCATTAGAAAGATTAGGCAGTAAGTAAAAATGGGCGACAATATGAATTGAGTTGGGATTACTTTTATTTCGTTAAGTTACATTTCCGTTAATTAACTCGTTCTTGTACCAGCAACATTAGTGCGTGAAATCTGGATAGTATTGTGCTTTATGCAACAATAAATATCGGAACAGTAAAATATTTTGGAGTCGTACTTTCAGAAACATTTCCATGTTTTTGACTACCTTCCTCAACACCCACAACTTAACAAGCAAACACGAGCAGTTCTCGCTGATTGGATGGTTGAAGTACGGGTTTAAACGGTCCCACGTTTGGTTTTTAATTGATGCATAGAGATGATGTTTTGTTTAGATACAAGAAACATTTGAACTAAATCATGAAACTCTTTATATGGCAGTGAAGATTCTTGACCTTTACCTTTCAAAAACCGAAGGAGTAGTAAAAGAAGATCTGCAGGTGTTGGCTAGCGCTGCTTTTTTTATCTCTTCTAAATTTGAGGTTTGTTTTTGCTTGTGGTTAGCTAGCCTTGCTTAGTACTCTCCACTTAGCCTACTGATTTAGGAGCGCAGTCCACCTCTTATCGATGATTTTATGTATGTCTGTGATGAACAGTTCACTCGTCAACAAATGATCCAAACAGAAATGAAAATGTTGGACGTTGTTAACTACGACATCGGCTTCCCACTCAGTTACCGATACGTTAGACGCTATGCTCGGGTATCATGTTAATATATACAATAGTTTTGAACTACTGTTATGTTGCTTTCACAGATCTCTCTAAAACATTCGACAAACTTAACAGAACTTTTTTAATATAAATGTATCGTTTTCAGGAGTTCTTTTACTAGTGGCATTTTTGTTTCTCAAACCTTCAGAAATAATTAGCCGCTTTATCACTCTCTGAACTGATTTCCAGGTAACAAAGACCGACATGCCGAAGTTGACTCTGGCACGCTACATCCTCGAGACGTCATTAATGTTCTATGAATTTGTCGAAGTTCCGGAATCACTAATGGCTGCTGCTGCTATCCTACTCGCTTTCAAAATGCACAATGAGGAAGCGACCTGGTTAGCTAACGAGATTGTGAGGGATATATGCTTTAAGACCCATCGTTTTTGTTAAGGACACCAGTTTTGCATAAGTACTCTGGGTACAAAGCTGAGGATGTTGAACCGTTGATGTGGGAGTTGAATCATATGATGCATAAACGTCGACTGATATACGATCGATTGGAGACTGTGCTCTCGAAGTATAGTCATGAGTAAGTTACAATTTATACAATTAACTTGTTGCGGATCAGTAGTACAACTCCTGTTTAGTTTTCACTTATCTATAACTTCACAGAGTTTTCTTCTCTGTTGCGTCTATTCCTCTTCTTCCGAATGTCTACGCTCTTGACAGAGCTATACAGGCACCGCGGACAGCCACTGCTGTCTGACAGTCACGTAGTTTTTATGTAGCCCCAGCTTTGAATTTGCAATATTAGTTGCTATGTATTTATTCAACATGTATGTTGATATAGCCTTAATAGGGCTTTAGGACTTAGTCCTGCAGAAGCAACTATGCACTCGAACATGTGTTCTGTACGTTTGTTCTCGTTCTCATTTATGTTGCATTATTATGTTGTAGGCTCGACAACGTTATCTTCCGTTACTGATATTTGGTATGTAGCTATAACATCCACACGCGACATTTTTTTCGCTTTTAGCCATCACTAGTTATCTATATGACATATTTAAACTAACTCTTTCGTAAATAATGCGGGAAAGACAACTGTTACGTTATTATTGACCTCGTTTCACAGCTGCCAACTGTACTAAATCTAGCTCTGAAATGCATATACCATAGTCCCTCTCGTCATTATTGTTTTAACTGAACGGTTCAGAACTGTAGAATCAGTAATAAAGTTTGCGACGCGTACTGATGACAGTGTATATGCTTACACAATGGAGAATGTGTTTCCGTCGAAGTTTTGGCTAACAGCCAACAGGAGATCATTATTTCATGTGTAACTGCCTGGCCTCCCAACAGTCTACCGCCTCATCGTAGTTGGGAGGTGTTCCTGGTGCATGAGGCTGCGATGTGCAGCTGAGGAGGCATCCTCAAGCAGGGACTTCCGATGCTGAGAAGGTGTCCAGCGTTTCCACTAGGAAGCTCAGCTAAGAGTGAACCAATGCCAAGATCCACCACCGTCTTGATATGAAAATAATCTGAAAGTGACAAATCTCCTCTTCGTTCACAAGGGCGGCGACCGTCTGTGGTGGTGAGGAACCGGAGTAGACTTACTGTTCTCGAGACTTCAGGGAACCAGAGCGGCTAAACCAGCAATACTCCGAAGAATGGAAATTATGCTGGGGACCGCACAACCAGTGAAGACATGCCATCGAAGTATCCACGTACTGTCTGGGGTTGCTCGATGAACTTTGCAAGTCCGTTTAATATTGTAGAGTGGTGGGATAGATGAATGAGCCAAAACTAGTAGTGCCCTGCCTCACCAAATGATTGATGGAATTACGTGTTGTAACACAAATGATACGGTTAAAAATCGAAGCATTATTATGCACATGTAGGCAGCGTCCCGTATTGTTTCAGGACGAAGTTTTAGTAGGGGGAGTGATTTCCAGCCAACTCAAAATTCTGCTATTTCTACAGCTTCGAACTCTGAGATTCTGGTAACGTGTTGGGTGGAAATTCGTAAATTCATGAATTCAGACATAGTAGCTTATAAACAATTCAGCGCTTGTAATTTTATAAAGGTAGTGCAAAAACAATGCAAATCTTGTGACGTCTTCTTGCTGTCGTTTTTTGCAGTGGAGAACGAGATGGGTGGTTTCCCAGATGAAGAGGGATATTATATATGCTTCGGTGCTCATTTGTCATCAAGAAGGACGTAAAGAAGGTACTGTTTGGGAAATCGAAGAGCGCATGGTCCACTTGTCTTCATGTGTGGTTCATACCGAACAGAGCGTTAGGAATTTTAGATCTTGGCTTTCCTCCATAAACATTGTTAACGGTGTCCTCAGCACTTGCGTGGGAAGATCGTATCACTAGAACCTAGGAGTGCAGACCCAGTTCCAGACGCCAGTGCTGTCTATCGAGTAAACCAAGTACAATTTTGTCATTTAAACTTGCCATGTATCTCCAACTTCGACGTCACATTGTGGGTACCATCAACTGCTACTGGTGAGCTCGGAAAGTATTTCACCCAGTTTACTATCGTAAGTTGGAATTTATGAATAATAGAGACAACCGAAATGTAGACCAGAATGTCATTATGTTCATATGGCATATTCACTACAACATGCATTAACATCAATTGGCGCGCACCAGGAACCGGCTGCTCTCACCTTTTTCGAGCCAAAATGTCTCAGCTAATATCGACTTTATTTATTGTTATTTAAATCATTAGAACCTACAGATCTTTACCAACATATTACAGTTTTTCTCAGAGATAAAATTCCAGTTTTTTTTTGGGACGGACAGAACATTTAAGATTTGTGTCGTCGAGAACACGGAGGTGATTAAAACAATTCGCAGACATCTTCGTTTTCCACTTTTCTATCCAAGGTAGAATGATATACAAACAGTGTTCAAGCAGCACCTTTTCATCAGTTGTTTATTTATACGACCGGTGTGGGGTCCATTGTTTACGTTCTAGAGGGGACTCCCTATCTTCGCATACTATGATGCATTCATGGACCAAGGAGGTATGGACGATGGACGACTTGGTACACTGTTCTTTGTATACATTTTTGTCTAATGTATAATATTATATAATCTCTTCATTTAAAACTCTCCTTACATCCCGGCCTAGCCGTATCCGACAGACCGGTACGAGGGCACGCCTTATCGACTTTGTAACCCCCTCCAGATACTCCAAACATGAGTTGCAGCATTAGTTACTCTTCAGTTTGCTTTCACACAATTCATTCTCTCTTCTCTCTTTTTCTGATCGCTTCATTTCACAAAGTAGGACTTAATTGTTGGCTTCTGCGTCCCTATAAGCAGTATGCTTTGTAGAAAATGGCCTTTGTACTGCTCATGGTAATTCATCAATCTCTCAGATCATCAGTCTCGTGTCTCAGTGATAAGTTTCTGTCAACACTATTTACTGTTTAAAGATAAAGAATGAAGCTGTCAGAGTTGATTAATACTGTGGAATGCGCCGTGCACTTGATTTCGTTACGCATCGTTCGGAGGTGATGGAATGCTTATCTTGCCTTTTACGATGACTCACGGCGGCCTACCGATGTATTAAGACAGTGTTGCTATCCTCCCAGACAAGTCTGGTACCAATTTTCCGACTCCTGGGGATAGAAGGATTGGTGGGCCCCTGGCGTGGGGGGGATCCCACGTGTATTGTAGAGCGCCTCGTACCACTACGTTACATGTGCAAGCATTTGCATTTAAAATTACGTAGTCCATGGTATTCGTCCTTGTACGACATTATTACCTCTCCATAACCGCCGCGAACGCCACTGGGCACGGCAACATGGTTTGGTGGCTCGACTCGGCGATCTTCGTCATCTCATTCAAGTAGTAGTACAACGCCACACCATTTGCTAGCCTAGCTGCTCGTGTCGTTTGCATCATTATCGATTTCATTCAACTAGAATTCCTGCAATCCAACGTATCTGTCGTACTGATTTGCTCCACGTAGAAAATCCTAATTGTTAACTATACCTGCACGCCTGTAGCGCAGTGGTTGAAGGCACTTTGCAATACACATAGGATCGATACCTGCTTCCCATTCTCACCAAATTCTCCATCGCTCCCTGGTCGGCAAATTGCTAACAGACTTATCTGGGAAGATAGCAGCACTGGATCTATACATCCGGTGGGCCATCGCGAGTCATTCTTCAGGCTAGATACGCATTCAATTATCTTGAAACCTCGAACGATCCTTGAAGAAGTCGAATGCATGGCGCATCCCTCAAGGATTGATCAA